>CACKRE030002934.1:27611-38502 GCA_902602495.3 Ectocarpus sp. CCAP 1310/34
TGCTTGACCATTTTAACACAACGTGGTGCGATCATCCCCCTTGCACGGAGTGAGGGTTCTCGACCCCGCACAACATGATCTACTCGACCACCATTATGGTTACCGCCGAAAAACAGAGGTAAAAAAAAAAAACGGTAACGTGGTTGCCGAGTTCACGAAGTGGATTGGCTTGTTTTACAACGTCGTTGCCATGCGACGAAACCCCAACCCCGATGGCAAACACCGGGGGGGGGTGGTGGGGGAGGTGATTTTCAGACTAGGCCGTTAGTGGGCACGACAGACACGGATAACCAAAAGTAAAAGGTGGTTGACTGTGACTCTTGCCCACCCCTGCTCTTCCAGTCCCTGTGTACCACATTGGCTAATAAATTTGTGTTTTCATGGTAAAGGTGGTGACGTTGGCTTCGCTTCCTGCCCTCTGCGAACACGCAGGCGCGCTGACGTTGATGCCGACCACATAGAGAAACGCTCACCCACTTTTTTATTTCTTACGAAAACAAAACACACTCATCTCTCCCTATCCACAGGAAAGAGTCCGGGACCAATTAGCAAATAAACTTATAGGCATGGTAGATGTCCAACCTATGCTGCTACGCCCCCCCGAGCAGCACATAGTGGTATTTCTCCTGTGGGGAACAAGCTCAACACGGATAGTTCGACTTTCCTCCCTCGGTACTTGCGTACGAACTCTAAATTTAGCGATGATCCACCGAACGAACCCGTCGCGTTGGCAGGGGGAAGAAGGAGGCATTTTGGTGCTGGACGTTCCGGATGACGTCACCACCCGTGGAAGGAGGCGTATCCCTGGAGGAGTTCTCTCGTATGCCCCCCGGTGGACGAGCGAAAAAGAAGGTGCGTCTGCTGCGTGTCCGCCCGTGTCTCTGGCTTGAGGAGTCGGGGCGCGAGACAGCCGGAGCACCAAAGGCGGGAACACACGACGACACGAAAGAGAGGCGGCAACCTTGAGGGTATTGTTGCGTCAAAGGTCATCCTGGTGTACACGGCACACGGCACACGATGCTCAACGAAATCTGTAGCATGCATCCCCCCCCCTGTGTCATAGCCTATGTATTCTCCCGCACCAAGAAACCAACCGCCTCGCCGGGAGACCTAACAACGTGCACATACACACACACACACACACACACACTACGACGCGTTTATGTTGTATCAAGCACACGACGACGAGAGTCTGCCACCGCAGCAAAGAGCGTGGGTGTGATCGACAAAACTTTAACCTCAAAGACCCCGATTTCGGATACCATCATTGAGCAGAACTTAGAAACGTAGAGCCCGGGGGCTTCCTCTCAGACGCTGCACGCCATGTCGACGTCTCTTGCACACTTAGTGGCAAGAACCTCCTGCATGCAGCAAAGACGTTGCGACAACCCGCGTAATGTGCCGCCTGCTCCTCGCGGGAACCTTAACCTTGACCGATTGAACAACAGGTGCGAAACGAGACGGGGAGGAATTGGACATTAAGCCCGAGGCGGGGAGGGATGTTGTGGGGCCCCGCAGGGACAAGGGTCACCGGTACCTCCGTTTCGAAACCCAGGTGCGGCCCCTGGATCTTCGTCTGATGTTAAGTTTAGTTTATAGGGGGACGACAAGGGATAGCAAAAAATGAACAAGAGAAAATGGCTTGAACACGAAACGGTGGCGAGTGCCGGTGTTGAAAGATAATTGGTGGCGGAGGCAAACACGACGTCCAACCACATGTTGAATCTTGATACGTTTCAAGCCCTGGCTTGTCGTGAAGATACAGAATAGCCACCGGTCCAACCACGGCAGACCCAAACATGTGAATCCACGGACGGGTACATACCGCACCGGGTTATGGACGCGGCCCTCACTTAGCACCGGCATTCTTTTGCGCAACCCGTGCTCCTTCAATAACCTGTGACGGCACTAACAAGGAATACGTGTGTTCTGGTGCTGGGGGGGGTTCACGTTGACTCGTGAAAATGGAACCTTCATGCTCCCGACTATCGAGTTTTCAAGTGGAGGGTCTAATTTGTATGTACCAGCCAGGCGAATACCCCCGGGGGAATCCCAAGCTATGAGTGGCTCCATAACGACGATGGACTTAGACAATATCATATCTCCGGACAGTACAAGTAAGCTACCGTGTTACATGCCAACACACGAAAACTACCCGTATGCAACATCTTCGAAAGGAGCTGATACGATGTTTCGTGTACGTACTATCAATGCGGGATTGTAGGGGGTTTGTCCCACCGCCTACTACGGAAGACACCTACCCTCTCTATCATAGTGCCCTAGAGACACTTGGAGGTTTGGCCGCAAGCATGCGAACTCCCCCCCTTGGCCTTCCCCTATAGTTTCGTGTTGACATTTTCAGGCCAATCTCTTGAGGAGGTCATTGACATCTGTCTTGCTGCCCACTTTACTATGCGAGCGCCATGCTCCACGCGTATGCACTAGAGGACGGCTGTCGCGTGATCGTACAGTACTGGCAAGATGTATGATGTGTGTTACAACGAGGGAGAGGGCCTACCAGCCTCGCCTTGGTTTCGAGTGGGGCAGCCTTCGAGACAAACCCAGACAGCACGGAGCACATACGTCAACAGTCCTTGCCATGAACTGGTACACGGTATCATTCCGTCTGGGCTATCGTTTCGCCCCCCTGGTCGGCTAGTACCCACTACGTTCTTGAACACGGTTGCCTTCCCGCTGGGTTCTCTTTCCCACCCAGGCCGGCCGCGGCGGAGGCGACGAAAGCATCACTCGAACGGCGGCGGGGGGGCTGTCACCAGGCGTTGCAAACGACTTCGGCTTTGGCGTGGCGGTGGCTGCAGAGGGCGACGTGCTGGTGCTAAGCCCCCGGGATCCCGCAGACGTCCGTCCTAAGGTGGCCGTGAACCTGGAGAAACAGGTTCCCAGGTGATTGGTTGTTCGTAGCGCCTCTTTCGTGTTCCGTCGCGCCCATGGTTTAGTGTATCACCATCGCAATCGCGTCCGGCGTGTTTTTGCCAGTCGGGTCAGTTCGCGCTGTTGAGGCGCTACTTGCCTGGTGTCTGTCGGAACAATTTTTGATGTTCTCAAGGGACGTTTTGTGACAAGAAACAGGGACAAGAGCAGATCCATGATGTAGCAAGATGAGCAACCACATTAACCACAGCAGCAACAACCACAAGGACAACAACAACAACAATAACAACAACAACAACAACAACAACAACAACAACAACAACAACAACAACCAACCTTACAAGGTGGTCCGAAGGACAGGGAGAAGGAAGAGGGAGCCGGACGACGCGCGAAAACACCCGCAACGACGACGGGGACGTCTTGCTTCTCAACCCCGACCACGGAGCAGTTCGAAGAAAACCCACCGCCGCCCCGGCGTTCGACAAACAGCTGGGGCGGCGGGAGTGGCAGGCTGCGGACAATCTCGACGAACGCGAGCGACGGGAGGCGTGGGGGTCGGGGGGCGAGGAGGACGAGGGCGGTGGACGCTACGAGGACGATCCGGTTGCGCGGGCCGATCGCAGAAGAAGGTAAGGGAGAAGCGGCGGGAGAGGAGGGGGTCGTTTGTTTTCGGGTAACTTGGAAGGACGCGGTGCTTAGGATGGACAACGCCTTTGATATGGTAGAACCAAGCACAATTTGGACCGGGTTGCCAAACTTTGGAACGCTGTGTTGCTCGAGGGCAACATCGAAGAGGTTTTTAAATCAATCGGTCTTACGTGGTGCCCGTCAGAACCCGTGGCTGCAAATGTATGAAGCAAGCAAAACTTCCTGAATGCATGAAACCAAAAATAACTTTTTGAAGAGTCTCAGTGTTTACCTCGACAACTGGTTTTGGTGGAAATCTATATACCAGTGCCAACCAAAGAGTACAAGGGAAGGGAGTATGTGTTAGCCCCAAACCCCTGATCCCGCGTGGACATCCGTTAAAGGATTTGGGCGAGGAAAGACAGATCATGGAACTCGACAAGCCTTGCGGTGTCCTTGCTCAAGTGGCGTGGATCACTGATTTTTATCTTCTGCTGCATGAGCAAATCGAAACGAAGGGCAGCGAATGAATGGAGAAGAGGGGCGAAAAATAGCAAATGGCGGGGGGCGGGGGCTGTGCGATCTGCGTCCCTCGGGTGTTAACCGCGCGGTGTTGGGAATGCAGCCCCGTACATCTGGAGAGAGTTGCTGGGGTTGTCGTTGTTGTCCGTTCGGAATTCTAACGGACCTGTTTTAGTTCTTCCTTAAAGAAGTCGCACCTGACATCGAAGACGCCGACGTTTGTCACTTTGACACCTCAGAAGCAGATGTACGGGTGAGTAATTCCCCACCAGACAGGCTTTGATATCTCAAGAACGATGCTTCACATCAACCCACACAAACCGAGCACGGAGGATTTCCTGTCCAAAATGAGAGCCGAAAGATACTTACACACTTGTCTTTCCTAGAGCATGGTATGCCCTGCTAGCTCAAACATGGGCGAAGGGAAAGGTTACGGCAAGCATCGTGCGGCCGAGAAGTGGTATTTCGTTTGTTTGGTGGAATCAAGGCAGTCGCGAACTAGAAAGCAGGACCTGTAGAAGCCAAAATCAAACCAGTACACCAGTCAGCGCTGACTTGTCCCATGATTTGACATTGGCTCCTATAAACGGAGCGTTAGAAGCGATGGACTCCTCGAAGTGTGGAAGGAAAAAGAACGGTGTGCCGCTCCCGGACAGCATAAGAGCAAGGAACGCGCTACTACCAATAGCTTCCGAACATCCATTCCCAGCACCCTCCGGTCTGTCTAGACTCCCACCTCGCCGTCTGCTGCCGAATCATGCCGGGCTTCGTTCGTGCCGCAGGCCACGTCTGGTAACGCTGGTCGACATCGAAAAGCAGCAAGGGCAGCAAGAGCGCCTCCAGGAGGACGGCAACGATTTCGATGACAGCTTGATCCCGCCCCCGCTGGAGCTGGCCTACCGCGACGCCGACTACGACACCGACCCCGGAATTGCCATGACGAGGCCGCGGGCGGTCGGGGGCACCGTGGACATGCGACGGAACACGGGCAGGGGGGGGTCGGCAGACGAAGGCGGCGGGCGAGGTTTGGGGAGTCCTGCTGCACAAGAAGGTGCGAAAGGAGGCTCCCACCAAAGACAATCTTGCCGATCTTTTGGATTAGTGAACAGAGCCCCGGCGATTTCTCCATCGCAATAAAAAACAAGATTGCCCCGGTTTGGGGGGTATCAGCCATAAGGCTTGACGCCCGGCGATACGAACGCGATCTTTTTCGAACAAGCACGTGCTACACCTGAAAAAAAGGCAAGCCACGCATGGCTCCCATGTTGCTAGATCCCGATATTGCGAAAAGAATGGCGAATGACACCCACACGGAGCCAAACCAACAGCCAACCAAATCAATGCGAGGCACTGAAGGCGAAGCGTGTCCTGAAGACACAAGACGGCCAATTCTGTTGAACCTCGGGCCTGTGTGTTGGTGTTGCTTCGAAACGACCGTGAACTATTGTAGCCTGACACCCGCGCCGCCTCATTACCTAACCAAACCCAACCGCAGGGGACGAGTTGATCCTGTCCCCGAGGTGGTCGTTCCTGGCGACCCGACCGAGTCAAGGGGCGGAGTGGCGCCGAGGCTCGACAACGCCACGTTTCCTGGATACCCTCGCTGGGGGGCTCGCGGAGGCGATAGTGGAAGCAGGAGAGGGGCCACCGCGGCTGGATCTCGTCGGGTAAGAGGCGAACAAGGCCATATCACACGCTAAGGCCCCATCCATCCCGCGGAAATTACGGGGCAAAATAAGTGATAGGTCTCGCTTTGAGTCATGCTTTTGGCAGGTAGGTGGGCAGGAGAGTTCCATGCACGGCCGGACCTGTTCCCTGAATATTAGCGAGTACCTAAAGCGTTGTTTGAAATTACTCGGAGCAGAAGGAGCTACCCCACGAGAGCAACCGTATAGGAGCAAGCCCCGGCTTAAGCTATGAAAGCGGCAGTAACGACGTGTTTCTTGGCTGTCTATGTTTTTAACGTCTCTCTCCCCCCCCCTGAGGGTAGTAAGGTTTCTTAACATCCGTTTTCTCGACGCCATGAATGAGCTGGGTAACTAGTAAGCAGAGTATTCGCAACAACTACCGGTACGTTCTTCATGGATGTCGGAGGATGGATGAATTGCAAACATATTTGGGGGTCCGTTGATGCCCCACCAACTGGCCGCAACAACTGAATATCGATCCACGCTGTGCTCAAAGCTTGCTCCGTAACTTTCGATACGCGAAAAACGCCGTGAGGTCATCATCCTGCCTGCCTAGTGAAGCACCCGCACTCACCCGTTCACTCAACAAGACATATAATTGCTTCGTTACGTGTGCGCTTTTATTCTTTTTCAGGGTGGAGGCGGCGAGGGCCAAGCTTTCCCGCTGGAGGGGCTCCGCAGCCGTACCTCCGTTGGACGTGGACATGTCCAAAATACAGAGCAGGCCGTCTTCTCTCTTCGGTAAGACAAAACGCATGTTTTGATGTCATGATGTTTTGGTTGGTTGGTTGATCTATCTCGTCTACTTGCGATCGGTGGCTTGCATTTGCCTATCTCCTCCCCACGACAGCGAGAGCGACCGGCTTGTCGGTGTTTTAGTACCAACGTATCCATCGAATTGGTCATTGACGAGTAACATCACTCCTCCATCTTTCTCTCCATTGGGAGTAAGAATTCGGCGATCACCAAGGGGCGTAATCCGTGAATAAGCGGTTACACCTTGTAGCGAGAAATCTTGAAGACACTCCAACTATGATACGGTATTAGTAGTCTACTCTACTATCAGAAGACACAGCTTTTGGTCAGTGTGCTTCAACATCGAGTTCGACCCGCAAACAAAGAACGCACAACATGTGTCTGTACTGTGGCAGGTATTCCCGAGCGCCACGTGCGGCATGCCGCTCCTTCCGGCGGCGTGGCAGCCGCCTTCACCGACGACGAGCTTAGGGACGACCGTCTCATGGAAGGGCAAAGACTGCAACTACACGTTGGTAGCGGTAGCACAGCCCCACCACGACCACGGCTGGTACAAGGAGTACGGTGCGGTGCGGCGCGCTCGTCGAGGACGCCGACACTACTATCGCCATTGTTGTCGGTGATGCCCCCATCGGGAATGGGGGCGAACACTTGTACCATTGTTTCGCCGACCGCCGCCGATTCTTCTGCCGCAGGAGGAAATGTTGTCGGCCTGGCGACGGAAGCGAATAAGCCTGCTCCGCCACCGGTGGCGCAAGCAACCGCAACAAGAAGACAGCTCTCTAGTCGGAGAGGAGGGCCTGAAAATGTTTCGGCGGCGGGGGACACACAACCGGGAGCTCGTGTTGTTGGCCCTGGGGGTACATTTCCTTGGCGGAGTGATGATGTTGGTGACGGCGGTCGTAGTGTTGGTGGTTTCAGAGCAGCAGTCAACAGCAGTGGGAAGAGTAGTAGTAGCAGCCAGCCGCGCTTCTAAGGCGGCACTGCTTGTGGGAACAAACATACGCCGAGAGTTAGCAGGAGAGCGTTTTCGTCGAGAGGGTGGCGGCGGTGGTGGTGGCGGAGGCGGCGGCCGTGGAATCGAACAAGGGGGGGAAGGGCAGAGGGAGGACGGGGCCGGGTCTCAAAACCCGGTACATACAGAAGTACGAAATTAACCACCACCACCAACAGCAGGGAGGAGGGGGAAAGAACGCGGGACAACGGCGAAGAACGTGGCCATTGAGGAGTTGGACGTCACCGCCGCCCGGTGCAGCGCGGCGAAGCTGTACAGCTGTCGAAGTCTCGCACGAATGGTATTTTTGTTGTGCTCGAGAATATTCTCGGCGTTTATTTGTTTGTTGGGTTGTTTTTCGACGTCGGGGATGATCTTCTTATAATACGCTGGAGAATAAACTCGACGGTTTTTGTGGGGTTATTCATCGACGTCATGGATGATCTTGTTTTAATCGGCTGGAGAGTAAACTCGACGTTGTTGCTGGAATGAACGTTACGGTCCAGTGCAAGGATGATCAGCCATAACGGTATACACTATTTGCTTGTGTGGAACCGACATCGATACCCGGCCCGGAATCAGTCTGCTCGGTTGAGTGTGCCCACAGAGGCGCGACCACAGAGCGCTGCTATGATAGTCTAACACGTGTACAGGCAAAATTGAGCACCCGCCACAAGGAGTGGAATTTCTCAACAGTTGAGAACTGAAGGGACCCCCGAAAAGGCACACGCAGCAGGTGCGGCCTTATCTTCGATAATATTTGGACTGGCAGACGTGCGAGCCGAATTTTTCTTGGATAAATAAATGCTGTCTGGGAACCGTAGACATTCAGGTAGCTTTTCGCTCACGCTATGGATTCATTGCTAATCTATCTTAGACATTTCTATAGAGATGGATTTGTTGTGTGATATATATTTAAGAAAAAAAAAAACGTTTTGTATGCATTCCCACGTGAACATTGAAGCAATAGTATGTCCGGTCTCGAGAAAACACCTGTTAGTGATGGACGTGCTTGTTGAAAATTCAACGTTCGTGTCATGTTCCACGCTTAATGTTGGGAGGGTGCCGAAAAGCGCAACACCGAGGGTATGTAGTACCGCTTGCAGTGGTCCTCAAATGACCTTACTCACACCAGGTGAGGAGCAGACCTGAATTTGAGATGCATATGCTGTAATCGTGGCACATCACGATTGATTTCCTGCGCGCATCACGTGCATCCCACAGCAGCAGCAGTTGCTGGCAGCAACGAACGATGCGCGCGGCATTCGCATTTATATTTCCACCGCTCACAGATCAGCAAGAAATACTCTATATCTCTCTGTGTTGAATTTTGAGCATCATCGACTCTTCTCGTCGCCAATATCCCCATCCACCGCTACAACTAAAAAACCTTGCATATTCCCATCTGTCCCACACACACTCATCCGTGCATGCCACCGCCAGTTTAAACATGGCCTGGACAGCAAAAAAAAAAAGCAAGGAGATTCAGTTCATCATTCCAATAAATATTGACCAGAAACACCACACCGCACATTGCTGGCTGCACCTCCCTCACTAGCATGGTCCATCAGACGGCGTCATGTCCTCTTATTCTCACCATAAACTACGACAAGGGCCTCTCTCTACAAAAACACACCACCGTATGGCGAGAAATAAACCAACCGATCTTCCAAGATGGTCGTACACGCCCGGCGCGTGGGCGAATTTGGTTGCTTTTGATTGATACAAATCAGCCAGCTTCCTTACAAAGAAGGATATCGAGGGGGAGCGAGCGTCGACTGCTTACGTATTGTTGCTCTGAACATGCAGCCACGAGAAAAATTCGCAGAAAAACATGCGTATACAAAGACGCGAAAAGTAAAAAAACCCTCTCCGGCCACATGGTCTGTATGCTGCTGCACACTCTTCCATCGGCATTGTTTCCCCCAATCGGTTGCTGCCCCCTTTACACACGAAAACAATGTGTCCCAAACTTACATAGACCAGGATACCACAACGCTAACCATTCGGAGCGCACATAAAAACGGTTCTACACAAGAAGAGCACGGTGAATGACGGCGGCGAAACCATGCAATTCGTTTTGCCGCCCATGTACGTGATTGGTCAACGGTCTCAACAGACTCGAAGAAGATCCACACCGAAGTTTCCCCGCCCCGCAAAAATCCGCCGTGCACTCACCGATTTCAAAACCCATCGACAGCTATCGTATCATACCAGACATGGGTGACGCCAAGAATTCGCGGGGAGATGTAGAAAAAAAGGTCTAGAAGTCGATACCCGCCGCCCCCGGCTCTTCTGCTTTTCCTTTTCAATGTATTTTCTCGCCCAAATTTTACTCTACCGCTATGAAAGACCGGCTGGGTGGGACTTCCATGACACTGAAGTAAATCACCGTTGTAAATGGCGAGCGTCTCGAAGGTACGACGTTGCTGTATCCCATTTTCGAAAGTAACACAGCTTGCGGGCTGAGGCTTCAGCACTGACAACGATGACAACCACCAACAAAGGCCCGACGGGCCCCCAAGACAGCCACTGGTCCAGCGAACAACCACCAAAACAACAACCAATCCACCACACGATCTCGCTCACAAAGGCGATGTGAGCCCGACACCCCCCCCCTAACCCCCCTTCCGTTCGCTCATTTTCTAACAAACAACCAACGCCTGAAGTAGGAGGGATAAGTCTTAACCCTGGATAAATCTCCAACCCAGCTACGAAGCCTCGACACAACTGCAACAAGAGTCTACACCGGCCTTTGTTGCCACCACGCCAGAAGCGGAGATCGTACTTTTCGTTTGCTTTTCGTTTGGCCTGTGCGCGACGGCTCTTGTCCTCATCTGTGATGCCGGAAATCATGGGAAGCCATCGTATTTGCCCACGCCCGCCCGAAGTCTTGAAGAAACCTGACCACAAATCTCGCGCGAAAAAGTATTACAAACAGGCCTAACCAGTTTTACCCTTTTAACGCAACAAGAGACCACCAAAAAAGATAAAACAGAACATTCTTGGACCGCACGTTATCCCTAACCAAACCTTCCGCAGACCCTGCTGTAGAAAATTAATCTCCCACGCTCCCTGCCGCCCAACAAGAGCTGTCAGCTTTTCCGAGAGGTTCCCCAAAACCCGCACAGCAACAACATTGCGGGAAAATATCGACACACAAGAACTCACCGGAGACAACAACCCACACATGCGTTTTTACGCCACCACGCACATTTTTGTACCTATACACGAACGACCTTTTTCTTGGCATAAGAACCGTTATATTCTTCTCCCCCGCCGCTAAGTCGACCATGTCCTCCGGAAAAAAAATATTGAGTATGGTATTTTTCGCCGCCAGACAAGGAACAACGCGACGGAAGGAGATGATTTACCTACATTAGCCCCCATTTCTCTCTCTAGCCCCCCCCCC
>CACKRE030002934.1:41670-52834 GCA_902602495.3 Ectocarpus sp. CCAP 1310/34
TCCCAGAACAAGGAAGGGGGGGGGGGGGCGTAAGATGAGTGCATACATATTTAGTAGTGCAGACCATGCGTTATACCGTTCCACCCTGAAGACAAGAAACACAACAAGAGGCCCTGCTGTGTCGTGTACTCAAGAGCATAACCTGGCCCTCCAGCCTCTGTAGTGGATGAAGATGAAACTCGTTTGCTTCATGTCATAAAAAAGATAAAACACACACATCATGGGCGTCATTTTCCATTGGTCAGCAGCAGGTTACAAAGCACGGTCGACGCTAGGAATTCCAAAAAGCGGCACAAATACAACGGCATGCCCTTGCCTCTACCGGTCACCTTCTTCAAAACCCTCGACCAGCGCCGGCAGCTCTCCTTCGAAAGCGACGTGGCCCGCGTTGCGGCCGGCGACGACAACGAAGGCCCGGCCGCGACAACGACCTCGAAGTCGCCGCCGCCGCCGCCGCCGCTGGGGTCCCCCAGCACTCCCTCCTCGGCCATGGGCCTCCCAGTCTTCGCCGAGTCGGCGGCGGCGACGCCGCCGTTCCTCCCTTCCTCCTTCCCCCCTCCGCCACTCCGCCACTCCCGCCAGTCGAACGCCTTCCCGCCGGTGTCGGCGGAGGAGGCGGCGGCTGCGCCGCGGCGCCGCTGGGAGCGGGAGCCGACGACAAGGTCGGCGCTTCCGGACCGCCTGTGCGACGAGGACGGCGACACGCCCGTGCCAGGCCGGCCGACGACAAGGTTGACGCTGCCGGACCGCCTGCGCGACGACGTTGGGGTAATGGCCGTGCCGGCCCGGCCGGCGCACAGGCTCCGGGACCGCAAGGGCGACGCATCTTGGTGGTCGCGTCCGCCGCCATTGCCGCTGCCACGGCGACGGCGGCCGTGGGAGCTCGACAGCGATTTTTTGGTCGGCGCGTGGCCGCCCGCCGCGGAGCCGGTCTCGGAGCTGACCGTGGACGAAGCCTTCTTCGGGGTGGGGGGGCGGGGGTGTCCGCTCGGGCCGCGGGGTTCGCTCACCCTGCCGTAATCGGGGCGCTGTCGTCGTCACATACACCGGTTAAGAAGGCATAGCAAGTAGGGAGAAAGGAAGAGGTCAATCAGCATGCACGGCAGGGATGGATGAAAGGCACATTAGGGGTTTGCAATCGGGGAGGGAATCAATCAAAATGATGCTTGCACATGGACGAGTTCTGTCAGCTTTCGCAAAAGAAAGGAACAACGGGAGGTGATCGTATAAACCACAGGCGGGGAAAGTCACACGCGGGCTGACGCACGCAGTGTTGCTCCCACCCCCCATGGCGCAACGGAGTTTCGGGGGGTAAAACAACAGCGGAAACTCAACGAGCCACCACACTTCCTTCTTCATCTTGCCCACAAGCGAATGGCAACTACTGTACGTGAACTGCGAACACCACCCCCCTGCCCTTCGCACACACCTCTACGGAGATGCTCCTCGACGAGCTAAACCGCCGATCCCGGCTGCCGCTGCGCTTGTCGCTCTCCGCGAGGCTAAGACCGCCGCCGGCGTTGTTGAACCGCCTCGTGCCCCCCCCGTGGCTTCCGCTGCTGCGCGACCGGCGCTGTGATATTCGGTCTTCCCTACGGCTGCTCCGCCGCGTGCCCGAGGTGCTCCGGCGCTGGTACTCCCGGTCCTTACCACCGCTGCCGCCGCCGCTGCGAGGCTTCTCGTCTCCGGCGTTGGAGCGAGACCCGTCCGTCCCTCCAGACCCTGCCTCTCCGCCGGAGAGGCGGCCGTGGCTATGGCTGCCGAAGGTGCTCAGCATTTCGAGCTTGGTCGGCCGCCTCGCGAAGTCGCTCTTCGAGTCGTAGGCTGCTGCCGCCGCCGCCGCCGCCGCCGCCACCTTCGACAGCTCTACCTCGCCCGAAAACCTAGGGGAGACGACCGACGAGGCCCGGCTGCCGAAGCTCATCAGACGCATGTCCGACGGCAGGCGGAACGGACGAGCTCCGTCCCCGTCCCCCGCCACCGCTGTGTGGTGGTGATGTTGCAACCCGTTGCTGTGAGTCGCCGGGGTGCCCCTCCCTACCGCTTGCTTCTGGTGCGGCTTAAGACCCGCCGTGACAGGCTGGTAGATCCTCCCGGGAGCGTGGGCCACCGTGAGGCTCGGCGGCTCGAGGCGGACCCCGCTGCTGTAGCCCCCGCTGCTCGCGCTGCACCCGTCGTCGTCAGAAGAGACAGAAGATTCGTCGTCGACGAACAGCTCCGACCGAGAGGGCTGGGAGTTCAGGACGTGCGGCCTCGCGCCGTACGCATCCGCCGCAGTCCACTTGCCTATGGTCGTCGGTGCGGTGGCAACAGCAGTAGTTCTGGATTCCAGCGAGGGGACGCTGGCCACGGCGGCCGCCGGGGGGATCACCTTCGAGACGCCGGCAAGGTCGTTGCCCCTGCGCGGGTGCGTTCCGGGCGACACCGTGATCTTCTCGAAGGCGCCGCGCCCAAGCCCCGTCACGAGCTCGGCGTTCGCCGACGCGCCCCGCCTGGCGATGTCCGCCGCCACCCTGGCCAGGGTGTCAAGGTGCTTGTCGTTGTCGTTGAAGGTCCCGTCCGCAGTCCCCCCCCCGCCAATGGCGCTCAGCCGGGAGTAGGTCGTGGAGCACGACACCATCGAGAGAGCTCCGGGAGAGACCTGATCGTTCAGGAAGCAGGCGTCGTGGTTACTGTTGCTCGCCGCAGCCGCCTTAGGGTCCCGAACGACGAGACGCATCTGGTTCTGCTGCTGCTGCTGCTGCTGCGCCTCGCCATCGGCAAGGTACAAGCCCCCTCCCTTGGCCTGCCGGACACCAACGGCGGCGGCGATGCCACAGGGGCGAGGGGAGGAGGACCCCCCTCCTCCTTCCGCCGGCCTGTCGTCCTCGTGCCACGTTTGGGGCCGTACCCCGCGCCCCTTGAACGCGCCGCGCCCGCGGCCCGCAGGGAGCTTCGCCGGCGTCCGGTTCTCTTGCCCAGGCCCACAACGCAGATATCCCGTGAGCATCGGGCTCGGAGCGGGCGGTACATCGCTCGGGCTGTGGGCCTTGTCATCGTCCCGGGCACCCCCGGTGGGGCAGCCGGGGCGAGGCGGGGCCGCTGCTCCCAACCCGTCGTCCTCGTCGCACTTCTGGGGCCGGGCTCCTCCGCCAAAACCGCCGCCGTCGCGCCCCTTGTGGCCGCTGGCCGCGAGGCCTCCTGCCGGTAGTACCTCCGCCTGCTGCTTCTGCTGCTTGGTCTCCCCCCGGGCGCTGTCTCGCGCGCGGCGCAGGTGTCCGGTGAGCATCGGGCTCAGGGGTGGCGGCGGCATATCGTCGCTGTTGCTTATGGAACTCTCCTAGGATGATGGCGGTACCAAATATAGGTGGCAAGAGAGGGGGGGGGGGGGGGGGNGGGGGGGTGAGTACTGAACCGCGGGAAGGATTTGCTTTGGCGCAATGGCCATAACAACCTTCCTTGATTCATGCAAAAGTGGCACAAATCACTCCATAGGTTCACGGGGGCGCTGCCGAGGCTCGCGACCAAAAAATGTATGCATAGCCGCATCGCAATCATCGCTCCTAGCCAAATCCCTCATCGAATAAACAGAACCATCTCGGGAACTCCACACGCAGCACACCCATGCAAAAGTGGCACCAAGCACTCCATAGGTTCACGGGGGCGCTGCCGGTGCAAGCGACCAAGAAATACATGCATAGCCGTATCGCAATCATCGCTTGTTGCCTGAACCCACACCGATTCAACAGAACTCACATATCCGGAACTCTACACGCGGCACACCCATGTCGATAGAGGCGATCGACTGGAAAGTGAATTCGCCTCTCATTGTTCAGCCAGCTACCGCGGCCGAAGCAAATTCTAAACAAACACAAAACGTTCGCAGCATAAAACACGAGGATAAACTACTAGACAAACAAAAAACCTCGAAGCATGCCCGATCTCCCGTCCTTACATGAAACATCAGTCGCGCATCCTTTCCCACGGGCGGCCCGCCAATTCCCATCCCTCTCCGTCGCGACAACAAGCGCGACATGCCCGACTCGCTTCTCGCAGACCCCAGGCCGCCGCCGCCGCCGCCGCCGGGGGCCCCCCCCCCCCCCCCCCCCCCCCCCCCCCCCCCCCCCCCCCCCCCCCCCCCCCCCCCCCCCNACCACGACCCCGCTCTCCCCGCCTTCGTGGAAGCTCCCCGTGGTGTGGAACTCCTTGCCGCCGACCTCCCTGCTGGCCCACGGATGCTGCTGCTGCTGCTGCTGCTGCTGCTGCTGCTGCTGCTGCTGCTGCTTGCGGCGAGACGACGAGGAAGACTGGTTGGAGGAGGCGGAAGGCATTGCCGAGCCCAGGGGCACCCCCATCGGTATCGTCGACGACGCCCCCCCCAGAGGCACGCCCATCCCCGCCCCCGCCCCCCCCCGCCCTGACCCTGCCGTCCCCCTGCTCCGGTCGCTCACGGCAGAGCCCGGTCGCCCAAGGCGCCTCAGGCTCTCCAGCGCGGCGCCCTGGAGCACCACGGGCTTGTTGGAAGAGGAAGATCCCGACGAGGTGGAGAAGTTGCCGCGGCTGCCTCCACCGCCGGTGCCGCTGCGGACCGGCGGCGGGGTGGGCCCCGGGATCGCGGACAGGTCCAGGGGGGGCGGAATGCTGCTGACGTTGCTGTTCATGTTGTTGTTGCTGTTGCTGTTCATGCTGCTGTTGCTATTGCGCGCGTCGGCGTCGGCGTCGGCGGTAGCGGGGAGCGTTTTCTTGATCCCTCCCGCAGAGATAGACCCGAAGCCCCTGCCCGCCTCCGTCCGCGCGTCGGGCGCGACCGGGGATATCCCCGGAACCACGGTCGACGCGCTCGAGCCCGTGGCCCCTCCGCCGGCGCGCGCCCACCTTTGAGTGGCGCCGGCACCGGCGGCGCCGGTGATGCCGCCGCCGCCGCACGGGGAAACCCCTTTGTAGCACGCCGTCGTCGTGGCGGCAGCCGAAACGCTGGGATTGTTGGTAGAAGTGGGTCTCAATCCCCCGCCGGTGGGGGGCGGCGGCGCCGCACCACTGGGTCGTAGCGGCCGCTGGGGGGAGGGAAAGAGGAGGGGAAGGGATCAACGAAAGTAATTGAAGGTCTTGTACCATTTTATACAGCGTGAACACGCAGGTAGCTACATTTACAGAGATCTCGCTCGAGACCTGGCCATGGCGTTCATTCTTGCGATTCGGGAGCCTTGTGCATGCACGGTTTTCTCTCCTTGGTGTATGTTCACAGCAGATACAGGCAGGCTACGGGCGTGCTTCGTACAACATCGCGGCACACGCCGCGAGAAATGCCGCAGACGAGGCGCATAGAAAAAGTTAAACAAACGCCAAGGCAAAACAATTGTACTCCTATATAGCACATAGATACGGATACGATACATCCAAGTACGCACAAACCCAACGGCTATTTACAACTCGGCATTCTCGACATAAACAGGGACGCTGTCCACGTTTTACGTTCTTCACCCTCCCAACGTGTTTGTCCGAGAGTGCCTTGATTTTTTTGGGGAGAAAAAATATAGCCATCAGCGTCGTATGCATGCGTGCGTACCGCAGCAGCAGTAGCAGTGGTATCGTCGGTTCTCAGTATTCCGTGGAGAGGGTGGCGTACCACCGTCCGCGGGGAACAAGAACCGCAAAGTGGGTTTTCCCACATGATCACAAGCGCGTAGGTATCGTAAATATGGGGTACTGCTGTGCCGAGCGGATAGTCTTTTTATTGATGTTTTAAAAGGGAAGCCGAGTTACTGGGTTGAATCTAATTTCTTGCCGTCACGTGCGACTTGGGGTGGGTGGGTGGGGGGGCGGATTGATATTTTGTGATGAGTGGGCGCGTGAGTGCAGTGCGTACCCGAAAAGAGGCAAGACCTTCATATTTCGTGTGAGGTCGTAGTCAAGCACCCTCGGTCTACATTGTACGGTACCCATTCCGCGGAGGGGGTGGCGTACCACCGTCCGCGGGGGACAAGAACCGCAAAGTGGGTTTCCCAGATGATCACAAGCGCATAGTTGTCGAGAAAATGGGGGTACTGTACCGAGCGGATAGTCTTTTTGTTGATGTTTTCAAAGTGAAGCCGAGTTACTTGCTGGGGTTGTATCCAATTTCTTGCCGTCAGGTGTGACTTGGGGTGGGTCGGTGGGTGGGGGGGCGGATTGATGTTTTGTGATGAGTTGGCGCGTGAGTGTAGTGCGTACCCGAAAAGAGGCAACCTTCATGTTTTGTGCGAGGTCGTAGTCAAGCACCCTCGGTCTACATTGTACGGTACCCATGGGAGAGCGAGCGTGAGAGGCCATCGGATGCGAATGTTTGAGAGGGGGGACCAAGATGTACAATGTACAACATATTGTGTCTGCGTCCGTGCGGTCAAGACATAACCGACAGCAGTGGTAGTGCCCACTGGCTCTGGCGGACCCGTCGTATTCGTGCACTCGCCAGAACTATCTATATCTCGTTGCTGCCCAAAAAAACAACCGAAACGGAATGCATGTCTTCCGGGCTATTTTTGCAGAAAAACTCTGAACCTATGCTGCCACTCCACCACCAAGACCTCTTCAACCATTCCCGTGCGCGGATGTTTCTGAGCGTCGCAGCAGCAGCAGTTAGTTGCTTAGCAGCAGTGGTGAACACGTGAGATGTCATCCACCTCTCTCGCGGGGTTGCGGCCTGGGCTCGGGGCTAAAAAATCCATCTCGCTTTAGATACAAAATTTAGGGAAAATCTTGCTCCGCGTTCGTCCAACCGATTCGCCGACGGCAACATCATGCACGAACAAACCCCTCTTGTGTTGAGTTAACTCTCGAACGGATAGTCTTTCTCTTGGCTTATGTACACATGAAAGCCAAAACACCTCGACGGAAAACTTCCACTCTGTTGTTGTTGTTGTTGTTGTTGTTGAATTCGCAAGTATACCGTTCCTCTCTACCCAGTACCTTGATCTGCCCGTATCTAGTCTACATATGCACGGTCGATTTCCGTGGTCATCTCAAATGGGTAACCATTGTTGCACGATGTATATATATATATTTCTAAACAAACACCATCGAACTTCCCCCAACAATTACGAACGCCGCAAACAGCAGTGGTGGTGGTGGCTGCGGACAAAGATGATAACTTGCCGAGTGACATACCGTTGCGGGAGTGAATAGCTTTCTTGCCGCTGGTGGTGCCGCCGCTGCTGCTGCTGCTGCTGTGCGTCTTGCCTCCATGGCCGTAACCTTCCCCGCAACACGGCCATCAGATAGGCGGTTGTTGTTACCCTGCGGGCAGGCAGGTAGGCAGATGTAGATCCATCATCGCCAAAAAAAAACATGAGTGAGAGGGGCAGCTTGCGCAGGGAACACAGGTGTTCTAGGAAGCGTGTGTGTGTGTGTGATGCCTGCACACACCAGCACCAAGCTCGGGTGAGCCCGCGGGGCAAGACACCCCGGGAAATACATGCGGTGCTGCTGCAGCGCGCCACAAGAACGTGCACAACAAGCGAACCATGTACAAGTATTCTGCTGGCGTGGTGGAAGAAGAGGTCCGCCGCTATACTTGTCGTGGTGGTATGCAAGCGGTTTCTCTTTTCTACATACCATGGTACAAACCATGGATAGAGGCAACCATGCGCCTAAGTAAGGAGCGGAGTAACTTGGGAGGCACCATGCGGGAAGAGAATTTTTAGGAGGACAGGAGAAACACGGCGGTTTTCCCTGGGGTGGTTTGGATTCCATCCACCGCCCGCTACGCTGTGGGATTGAAAAGAACGGCAGCCAGGGAAAGGGGGCTGTTCACCTCAGAGAGGGCACAGCGAGAGCTCGGAACTAGAGGGGGGGCAGGAGGGGAGCCGGAAAATAAAGATGAGCCCGCCCGCACCTCTGATCTGACGATATATACGTTCGTCGAACGGGAAGGAGCCAAAAAGCACGGGAAAAACGGCGACACACAAAATCCTCATAAAAACTTGCTGTGATGAGATGATGAGAGACGCACACCGTGATAGAGCTAAATATATACGGAGTATGTGGAACCTCACGCATGAACTATTTTTGTGATGGTGTTTTTTGAACTGACCGCCATTTGGTTGCCGCTGGGAGGCGCCGGCTCGCGACGCGGGAGCAAGTCATCCGCGGTCATGCTTCGCTCTAGCCGCCCAAGCTCCGGCAGGTCGGTCTCAAGCACCGCCGGCTCCGTGGCGCTCGAAACTACCGGCTTATTCTCCTGACTTCTCGAACCCTGCCCCTCCTCCTCCTCCCCCTGCCGCGAGTGCTCTGGCCGGCTGCCCTCGTCGCCCTCAGACGCCGCCGCGGCTCTGTCGTTCGAGCCAAACACGCCCAGCATGCGCCCCTCCATCAGCATCCCGGTGAAGGAGGACAGCAGGGAAGGCCATTCAGACGCTTCGGCGGTGGTCTCCTCCGGCACCATCTAGGAGCGGCGCGAGCTTGGCACACACCGAAAAATGGTAGCAGATGGCTGCAGGCCCAAAAATATGTGGCCCGACCTCCGGAAACAAGAACCGTTGAGATGATGCCGTGCGTTGCGCGCGTAACTATCGTAGTAGGTGAGCGGCAGCAGGTAATGGGGGTAGTCGTTTCTATCACCCTTGGTAGGAGCCGCGACGAAACCGTGCAGGCGTCTGTTGTACAACCCGGTGGCAACGACCTCCCTCCGGCTCTTGCTACCCGGCCGGCTGCTCCGGATGTTTCTAGGTGTGTGTGGTCTCCCTCGCTCACCTTTTCCTCTTCTTAGCTACACATAGTAAGATGTGTGATCTCCGGCCAAAATTTTCGAAAAACAGCAGGATCTTCGAAGAATATATGGTAGAAACGCAGGCCTGTCGTAGATCGCCGTGCGTCAGTGCGCGTTCTGTGTTCTGGTCCTGCGTGCATGTGCGCAGAGCAGTGTTTGCAGTTGCAACCTCGCCGGACGAGTGCCAGGCCGCGAAGGAGTTCGGCAAATATGAACGGTAGTGCCAGTAGTGGTCTGCGGTAAGAGACGGGAGGTTGTTGGAGGGTACAGGCATGGTCATTGCGACCTGCCGGCTTGTCCTTTTTCGCGAACAAAAAGGCAGGCAATCTCCAGTTACGAAAATGTGACGGATATATGTACACATTTGCTGTAGATCTCCATCGGAGCGCATGCGAGTGGGGACAAATGCCACGTCTATTGTCAAGTGTGCATTCACACTCCAAGTTGATTTTGATCAGATGCAGCTGCATAGATGAGCTCCACACCGCGAAAAAATCTGCAGTCATGAGCAGCAGTGCCAATGATGCTTTGCGATAGGACGCCCGAGGATGGTAGAGGGTCCTGGGATCTTGCGACTCCATGGTACGTTTGTCTTTCGCTGCCGCGGCGAGAGATAGATACACAAGTAGGTTTGCTTTTTTGCCCTAAACTGTGATCAGCAAGAGACCCCAAACCGTTACACGTAGTTATCCCGATCCAATCGTTCTGCCCGAAACTTAGGTACACATATCTTCATATCTACTTTCTCCTCCACCTCTCCATCCTTCTAGCCTTCAATTGAGACCGATGCTTTTTTGTTGTCTGGTCAAAGGAGCCGTCCATTTTGCGGGCCGGGGGCAAGATCATCGATTGCCGGCGACGCTGTTCTTGTGTTTTAGGTTACAGCAGTGCCGGCCCACTAGAAGAAACACCTATTTCAGCTGAGGCTCAAACCTTATTGCCGCAGCCATAAGTGAGCTAAATTTCTCAGTCGGCATTTCCTATTTTTCCCCGACGAGAATTGCACGATTTCTTATTTTCGCCATTTCCTTTCTTTTCGCCACCATGCGAACAGCACGATTTCTTATCATACCTATTTCCTTTTCCAGCCACGAAGCTTTGCACTACTCGCGGGGTACATGCTTGCACGACACCCGGGAGTACTGAACTGAAAAAAAAGAAGCGCAAAGTCATTGTGCTAATGTGCGTGCGGACAAACTACTCCGTATATCCCTAACGCCCTTCGAAATCGATTGGTGAAGTTGTCGCAACTTGGCATGCTCTATCCCGGTTGATCGATGTTGCGAACGTTGGGGTTCGCGCCCTACTGCCCTGCCGGCGTGGCTGTTCACCCTCACACCCCCCCGCCGGCACATTCGAATCGTCGATCGGCTCGATCAACGCCCACGCTCCTACGGCTGCGTTCGCCTTGTCTACATCGCATGCATCTAGAGGCATCTTCACACTGATGGTGCTTTGATCGTGCGCCAAAACCACGCGGTAGTCGTACGTCTGGCTAGTTTGCGGGGGCGCTGTCCGGCTGATCTGCCCCGAGAACCACCCCATACCACGCCTCAAGAACACCCAACGGTTAACCAATGCACGATCCAGCTTTTCTGGAGGTGACTCTTGAAGACGGAATCCGACCGGAAGCTCCATCGCGATGATGTCATCGTCGGAGTCGAAGTCGTCGTCGCTGTCTAGCTGTGACAGGGGGTCTTGAACATACATCGCCGTGGTCATCACCTAGCAAATGAAGCGATGTGAAAAAATTGTCGAGAAAAAGCCGGCGTGAGACACGCGCGTTTGAACAAATTCACAGCCCCCCACCAGTGCATGCAAAACGAGGGGCAAAGGCGAAATACAAGCCGGACCTAGACTCGAAAACTTACCATCATCATCTGCGCTTGCGTTGCTGTCGCAGCTTGATTCGCCACCGCCCGCTCCCCTATCGTCGTCGCCGACCTCATCATCCTGGTCGGGCATCTCCTCGTCACTGCTCGTGCCCCCGTCCATGAAGTTGTACGCCCAAACTACACCCTCCGGAGTGATGCGGTCGTCCAATGACCCGTCTGCGTCATCGCCAGTCCGGTCTTCTCGAACAGGTGATGGCGGTACCTAGGCCGAGCGTCCATTCGCGCGACCGCCCTTGCAATGAATCGCGTGAAAAGGATTCGCCTTGCACCAGCTGCATCGTTGTTGGTCTCCCACAGACAAAGGTTTTCCACGTGCCCAAGAAATTCATCCAGCTCGTTACCAACTTCGGCTTTGAGGAGGCGTCCATAGCCGGCATCGACCGGTTGGAGTTCGTCGGTCAACTTGGGGGGAAGTAGCCGCAGCGAGAAAGCTCGTGGTGGAAATGTATCCGGACGACCCGCGTGCAAAGAACTTTCAGCGTCGGACCGATGGTGCAGGAAGTTCGCGAAGCGCCACCATCTCTCGAAACGAAGGGGCACAAACATG
>CACKRE030002934.1:70668-86166 GCA_902602495.3 Ectocarpus sp. CCAP 1310/34
CCCACCCATTCTCGCACCTTCTTTCAAGGCAAGAAGATTAGTATGACCGCGCCGGTCGTCGTGGGGCCCGGGGCTGGCACAAGCACGATGCAGTTCATCATGCCCAAGCAGTTCAAGAGAATCAGGTTTGAGCCCGACCAACGAGGACTTGTCGCAAGTAGTAGTCCCCGCTCGTTGGCCGCGACGGCGCACGTAGTGGCGTACGTGGTTGAGTGCTGCGCGACCAGAGGCATGAAGTTTTGCGCTCGACTTCTCCACAGCTTTTGCGGCTCCTGGTCAACGTTTTGGTGCATCTTCCCACCTTGCCGCCCAACGGAATACATCACAGACATGCATGCTCCGTGTTTTTTTCTTTTCTCAAACTACACGGTCGCCGCCCCATGAACTCATCGTATTCTTCGCCAATGTGTCTTTCGCAAGACACGAGAGAGAGCGAGAGGCGTGTAGGCTCGATATCAGGTACGCTCCACCCGAACGCAGACAAAGGCGGCAACTTGTAGCTCAATCGAAGGCACAACACTAAACTACGCCACCCCCACCTATGGCAAGGTAGGAAGGAACAATTGGCCATCAATCCTGTAGGAAACAATGCTCCGTCTTCTCGAGGACAGGTGGTCTAACAGCTACGGCATACAAAACCTCCTTCCCGCCCCCGCCCCCTCTTCCCCCCCGCAGCGACCTGCCGACACCCACAGACGGCCGCGTTTCCCTCCGGGAGGTGCCGGAAACCGTGTACCTCGTACATCAGTTCTCGGGAAGCATGGGCAGCGGGGACGGCCACGACGCCATCGCCGAACGGGAGCGGATGGTCGCCGTGGAGAAGGTTGCCTCGGAGGGCGGCGCATTCTCCGAGTACGTCTCCGCCGACTCGAAGTTTTTGGTGGCCAGGTGTGTTTTTGTTTTTTTGCTTGGCGAGTGCCGGTGGTGCGACTTTTGTGGCGTTGTGTGCGTCAACCTAAGACTCCCAAGTTTTTGGCGGCCAGGTGTTTCCTCGTATGTGTGTTTCTTTTTTTTGTTTGTGTCGACCGCTCAATTCGGCTGACCTATGAAGAGAAGTCAGTCTCAGTGCGGTTGAAACTCCACTGTTCGTTTTGTACGAAAGGTGTATCAACCTATTTTTTCCGCCGGCTCCAACTTTCATGTGGACCGGTTGATTTTCTGTAATACGTCAGTCTCAGTGCGATTGAAAACAAAAAATGCTTCTAATGGCCACTATCTGGGACCCCGAGGGCGTGAGTGTGTGTGTGTGTGTGTGTGTGTGTGTGTGTGTGTGTGTGTGTTTTCGCGTGTCGGTTAGGTGCGCCTCTGTGTGCTGTGTACCCTACCCTGCTGTTTTCTTGTACCGCTGGGGTTTGCGTGTGATGCCAGGTCCTGCATTGACTGTCTCAGTGTCTGTCGACCAGTCATTTCGGCTGGCCAGTGGGTGTTATCAGAATGGCCACACCGGGGCGGCTTGGCACTTGGATCAGCTTGGATATGAACTTGTTCGGCAATGTTGGAAGAACGGCTGCAAACTTTTCCTGCAGCTTTTCTTCCAAACTTTTGTCAGCGGAACTCCTGATGCACGCTCTTTTATAGGACGAAGAAAGCGTTGTGCACGCGACTGGCGGAATGCGGAGGCGTGACGTTTTCTTTTTTTTTCATAACGGCGAGAAAGAAGGCACGCTCCTTTCACGTTGCACCGCGAAAAAACCGGTCAGAGCGTGTGGGAGAGGGAAGTTGCAACCTTTTTTCTCCCCACTCACGATAGCTCCCTCGGGGTGGCATTGCTGTTGCTGTTGCCTTCCCCTTTGAAAAGTTATCGCTGGAAAACCAATCCATGCGCACACAATCCCTGCGAACTACCAACCGCTCTCTGACGTCGGTACTGCTGTAGGGTCGATCATAACTTTCTCCCGATGCGCACGATACCCCACGGCACCAAACCTTCGGCATGAAAGATGGAGCAGAGAGCTACCTCACACCGAGCGGCCTTGCTGTTGCTGTTGCTTCCTACTTCGGAAAGTTATCGGTGGATAACCACCCCCGTGGCGGTCAACGAGCTTGAACCAACCGCTCGCGGTCGTTGACGGTTGTGCCCAGCACAATTTTTTTTTCCCGGCGCATTCAGCACCTCACGGCCCCAACCATTTGCATTGCCCAACAGCTCATGGCATCGCCTCCTTCCAGATTACCATTAATGAGGCAGCTCGTTATGTATTCGTCGAGATCACCCTAAGTTTTATACTCCCAAGGATTCATTCCGTCGCACTACTTGAAAATAGAGTGGGTGCAGTTTTTTTCTTTTTTTTTTCTTGCGCCGGCCGCACACCTCTGTTGTTGTGTGAGACTGAATGCGACGGTCTTTGGGCTGCCCCCAACCTCCAAAATGGCTTGACCAACCGAATATGTTCTCTCACACTTGAGCATTGCTCGTGATCGGATGAGTGTGGCGAGGGATTATAGACAAACATGCGGTCTCTTGAGCAGCGACGATTTACGTACACAAAGCGGCAACCCACGGTTAGTTGTAGCCACTGTACAGCACACACATTCTTTTGTGGCATGGGTACGCGGCACATCAGTGTGGGCCCTGGCTCAAGCACGTCTCGCATATGTTACGGTTTGGACGTTAGGTCGCGCGTCGGCGAGTTCACGAATATGGCGCTTGGGCAATCTGTGAGACCTGCATGACAGCCGCGTGTGCACACCAGCACCGAAGCACAGGAGCACAGAGTTGGCAGCACAGAGAACTGCTGTGTTGTCTCCGCAATGTAAACAGCAGCCAAAACCCGTACACACGGGACGTGTGTACGGGTTCTGCATGTTGTCACCATGCGATTCCAGGATGTCTGATATATATATGCCAGCCATTCAACGCGTACGGACGACCGTCAAGCCGTGAAGAAGCACACACATCGCCTGCAACACTGCTGTAGCTGTATGTAGCAGAGAGACTTGCCTTCCCCTGCTACATGTCAACAGCAGTGTAAGTACGACACCAATTGCGGTCATCACGCAATACGTCGTGCCTCGCATTTCATTCGTCAATTTCCGTCGATGCACGCCACACCCAGAATGACGCACGTTTTACTCTCAGCCGGGGTGTGCTGTGCGCAAGCCGCTTGCTCAGCGGAGCCGCGCAGATTTTTTCAAGATTTTTGTTCACACGGAGCCGCAATAACGTGTCGTCTACACCTTACGACCGATGTAGGGAAGATGCTGTACTCGGCGCCAAGCCACACATTCTTCAGTTCAGACTCGAGACGGTCAGAGATTTGCACATTGTGGTTGCCGCGTATCACCGGTACTTTCAACGTCACTCATCAGGTTGCCGAAAAGGCCTTTGTTCGGTACGACCGCCGTTGTACAATCTGTCCAAGGAAACAAGCGCTGGACCGTACTTGTTTCGATTTGGCTTTGGATCCCTTTACTCCATGGGGCCATTTGTATTCTGGAACTCCCGGGTACGTGAGTAAGTCTGAGGACCTCGTTATATCACTAAGATACAATATAAAGGATGTTGTGGGAACGCGAAGGCGCATGCATTGCGCCTTTCGGTGCCGCAGTGTGGGAGGTCCCACCTTCACGACCACTTAATCACGCACGCTTTCGCCCCACTCATGGACAGACATATAATACAGCCAACTTTTCCCTGCCCTGCATCATCAATGTCGCCGTTGTGTGCTTTTCACCTTGTGTGTCATTCGGGCTTCAATTTGTGGGTTGTGGTGGGAACGCCGAGGCGCATACATTGCGCCGCCTTCAGTTGCCGCAGTGTGGGAGGTCCTGCCGTCACGAACATTTTATCATGCACGCTTTCGACATAGAATGCAGTTAACTTTGCCCTCCCTTGCATCATCAATGTCGCGGTTTGTGCTTTTCACCTTGTGTCATTCGGGCTTCAATGGGCGGAGAAGCCTTTTGTTGCCTCCATAACCTACAGCGTGTTGCTTGAAAAGAGGGACCAAAGCGTTTTCTTGCAAGCAGACGTCAAGACGTCCGCTTTCATGTCACCTTGTGATTGACTCGCGTTTCCTGTCGTTTTGGTTGCACCCGTGGGCGCCAGTAGCTACATCGCACGTGCAATATCTTCCATCCGTTGAGCTCGTGTTGTGTTCGTTTCACATCGTCAATCAGTAGTTTTGCCGAATACACCATGGGACCCTTCCACTCCCATCTTTAATCTACACCCCTTTCGTTCAGAGTTGGAATTCGGGTTTCAATTCTTCTTTCTTGCTTGTGACGTAGGTTTCCTTCGAGTAATCTCATTCTTCTTAAAGTTTTGTTTTGCATTAATGGAGTGCCGACATGAGCATCTTGGAACAAAAAAGCGGGCAGGCACGTGGTTCCTAGCATTTCCGGCAGGTTTTCGGCACCGTTCGGCGTGGATATTTCAGTCATTCTTCGTGGTGTTGTTTAGTTTCCTTCTTCATGTGTATTTTCGGGTCCTGCAGCCTCTTGAAAAAATGATATCGACGAAACACAACACATGATCAGCGGATGGTTAATCATTAGCATTTCCATGAGAGCAGTCCAGTTTTGGGCCTCGCCGTTCATCACCTTCACATGTGCTCACGCGGGCATCACGCATCACGCCGTGCCTCGCCTTCCATCTCTCTCTCGCGCACGGGACGTGTTGCTTCCCAACGATGTATTCCCTCTCATCCACTTTTCACCGTCCTCAACCACTCTTGCTTGCGATTGGCCTTCGGTACCCTAGTATAGGTGGTCACAGCCTTCCCACAATCGATGCTGATGAGTGTCTACGTGTGCGATAGGGGTAGCAACTTGACGTGAATCGGTGTAGTTTCCGCTGTGCAGCTTTTCTCACCCCTTCCCGACTCGAGAACAGCTGCAAAACTTTTCGGCCAGATTGCAGCTTTTCGCTCCGGAAAAATGTTGCAGAACGATTCGTGCAACTTTTTGCTCCGATACTGAGCGTACATTAGCAAAGTTGCAAGAAAAGTTGCAGAAATGCAGCTTTTTTTGCAACACTGTCCTGCCAGAAAAAGCGGTGGTAGAACGAAAGTGGGCAGCAGCGCTTCCAGCCGCAGCGGCGCCGCCAAGCTACTGCAGTGACACCCGTTGCGACTCACTCTGGAAATGATTCGTATGTTTTTGCGGATAGTACATATCGGTGTCTTAAACAAAATATAACCGGCGTGTGCGTGGTCTTGATGTTTCGGAGGCACATCCTTTATTCCGCTTGTTGTTCGATCTTTGTCTGAGTCGCGGTTGTTACAGCCACCCCCCGCCATTCGTTTCCGTGACAGCGTGCTGTTCCCAACAGGCACAGCACCCCCCGGTGCGAACAGCCTACATGCGAGAAAAGAAACGAGCAGCTAGTGTCCCTTCCCTGTTTACATGCTCTCTTCACACGCCCGAAATTTTTATCTGAGCAGCTTTTTTTTCTCGGTTCTATGCTCCTTACGTTGTTTGGGTAAGTTAGCTCGTGACCATGAGAATTGACGTCAAGTGTTACATTAGTACGGACAGAAGAAGGTACTGGGTGGAGAGACCGGACCGATTTTATTTTTGTGGAGACAACAATGACAACTCACCCAAAACAGTAACGTGAGCAGCTATTGTCTCGTCTCTATGTTCACGTGCTCCTTCCGCCCCCCGCCGGATCTGTCAGGTATGACCCTCCCTGGACGCTCCCCTTCCTGAGGACTAACGAGCTGTGGTTCCCGGTGCCCCTCTCCCCTACCGAGGCGAGGGCAAAGCTTCCGACCGCCTAAGAAGACGGCGACGAATGTCCTTTTTTGTTCGAAACTTTTGGACGACGGAGGACATCCTCTTTGTTTGTTTTAACCTATCGGTGCTGATTTGACTTTCAACTCAGGAGTCCTGGAGAGGTCAGCATCGCACACAGGGCAGCAGGCGGCTTTGCTGCTGCTTTAACAATTTTGTTCCGTGGATGTTTCACGCGGTGAAGGTTTTGGTTTTCTGGCCGTGTCCTGCTGTCCGTCTGCGTTTTCCCATCTCACATGCGTGAAAAGGTGTGAACTGAAAACCTGGAGTTGTTTTTCTGAATTTGTATGTATTCCGCCGGGATTATGTGTTTGCACTGCAGACAGCCTGTTGCTTTGTTTTGTTCTGGGAGAATTTTGATGGAGGCGTTTTGTGACATCCGTGTTGTTGGTTTCCCGTGCCTCCTAAAATTTCAAAACATATTTCGTTTTGCCCCCTCTGAGCGTATGGTCGAGCTAGCTCATGGGCGTATTCTTTCTAACGAGAGCGGTGGGTGCATGGTAATATCGAGGGTAGCTTTCCAACCCTCTATCACTCTTATGGGGTATGAATATTCAAGGATGAACGGATGTTCCTCGGAGAGATTGATGGGTTATGGCGTGAGCTTCATCTCTCTGGGATTAACTTGTCGGGAGGGGGGTGTACTCATGGTCGTGCATGCCGTAGTCGTTAGGCCATTGACCTCGCATCCCTACAAAGCCGGGACGGAGCAAGCCGGGTTCTCACCGGACCATGCTTGTCGGTGGATGGGATAAAACGGCCGTTCCCTACTGAAGGCTCCGCCGCCCGTCTGTTGTTCAAGCCTCCATTTATTTATTGTTTTAATCCACCAAAAGAGAGCACCGCAACACCTGCTGTTCACCGAAAGGAATGATCAAGTGAATCTCGGTTCTCAGGGATTAATTACAACGCTTCCTTGTTCTGGCAACATTTTGGCGTGCCGGCTTGGAAGGAATCAGATTTCTGTGGAGCCTGTTTGTTTCCTGGCGTGAGAGCTCTCGCTTGTTCGCTCTGTTTTGGGATCACTGCTGTCTCGGTGTGCATGTACGTGTCATCTTAGTGACGCCAGCAGCTGCGCCCGACAGCCCTTGTCCGTCTCTTTTGCTCTTCCACATATTTGAGGTTTTGGCAATATTTTCATTCTTTCAGTCTCAATTTTTTTCCTTCTGTCTGCCTGAAATAGTGCTGTCCCGCCAGTAATTTACGACAATGCATCTTTGTCTATTATGATGTGCTGTAGAGGGTACGTGTTGGCAGGTGGGTTGCGTTGTGGAGTTTCGAGTCTTCGATTCAAGTTTCGAATTCTGGATTGACAAAGTCAAGAATAAGGCTTCCGTGCGTCTTCCCGCACGAACCTCTTCGTAAGCAGTGGTTCATGGATTTGAGTACGAATTTTTCGTTGCGAATCCCAACTTGTTCTACGGTTTGATGTGACGGTGCCATCACGTTGCCCAGGTACCCATGTCCCATTGTCAAGTGACTGCGTCCTGCGCACCCTTGTTTCCACTTCTCAGGGCTAGAAGGCTCGTTACGCCCTGATTCATACTGTGCCGTTGGTACGTTCACGAATCGTCTTCTACTTTGGTACATCGTCTTCTACTTCGGGATATCATTTGCCCTCCTGACAAAGGAATACCTACTCGGAGTAGTGTACGTTCACTCTTCAACAGTAGGAAAACACACGCGAACCACGGTATCACTACCGCAAGCGACTCAAGGTAATCCAAGTTGCTGATGCACACAAAGCGGCCCGTGGTGCAGCGGTTTCGTGAGCAAAGCACCCATGAGACGCTCATGGGGCGCCGGCCAAAACTTCCGAATCTGTGGGAGCCCCGCTCGAAAGAATGAGGAGGCGTCAACAATATGCCCATCCTGTCCATTCCCGGAACAAGCATGGACCGTGAACCAGGTGCAACATTTTGTAGGTTGCAACGGCAAGGAAACAAAAGGTGCACGGAGCGCCAGCCACAAACACGTTCGCAGTCAGTTCGTTACCTATTCTACGAGGCGTCCCCAGGGAGTAAATACTGGATACAAGCTTTTCCCCCCGAAACATCGTTGACTCCGAATGAATGAGCTTGATGAAATTGAAATGCGATAAAAATAGGAGAGTAACTCTGAGAGCAAATGGAGGTTGACTTAACCCCAAGGAAATATCACAACACGAAGATCCCCCCAACTCTGCTCCGTCCCCCAGAGAACGTGGGCCCACAACCTCCCCCCGCCGCACAGCCAGCAGGACTGATCGTTCGCGTCGCATCGAATTCGCCTCACGTATGAAACGATCATTCAGAATCTTGTGGATGTAGGCTTGTGGATGTTGACGATTGTCCCGTATCGGTTTCTCGAAGAGGTGTTGTAGACTGTCGTCGAAAAGTATGTCCTAGACTAATTTGTTCTTGAGTTGGTGCGTGCTCTCTCCGCAGTGTGTCGCGCGAGCAGAACAAACCCTATGCAGCGATGACCACTGATGTACATAAGCAGAGCACCCGATTGTGCAATCTTATAGTCACAGGTCAAAGGAAAAGCCCAAGTGCTGCGTGTGAGCCTGTACGTGTCCTGTACGGCTGCAGCGCGGCGTACCACCTCACTTGTTGTGCCGCTGGACTCTTGGTACGAGAGGCTAGGCTCTGAGTACGCAGGAAGTCCGAAGGAGAAGAAGATGGGTTGGTGGATATGCAGCTACTTCATCAGTGCAGACCAGAAAGAATGTAGAGAAACATGGAGAAGCCACAGAGGTGGATTTCTCCAGAGAAGCACAGGGTTGGAGACCCCCCAAACAAGCAGGGTTGTAGAACCCCCAAAGAAGCAGAGCAAGAGGATGGGGCGAGTACGCGCTCATCCTCGAAATCATGGAATCTCACCTATCCGACAACGTCGACCAATCAAACGTGTTTAGAATACGGTACTGGTAAGCTACGATACGTTTCTGGAAAGATGACTTCAACACCATGCTCTCGAACTTTGTGCCACGTATGCACATCAAGTATTGTACCTGCACGCACAAGTGAGTACATGCACTCACGTACGACAAAACGAAGAAATAGCTTCAACAATTGAACTACATCCAAATTCGACTGCTGAGCGCATACGAATATTCATTCATTCAAGCACGCAAGTCTGAGTTACTTGCACTTGATTATTTCCGGAAATCTGGGCTAGTCTATGCAGATTATTTCTGGATAAGAAACACAGAACATCAACCATGTCTCCATATTCCGAGTATGACAGACCATACGGAATTTTACCTACGACATGACATAGCTACATTGACAATATATGAACTAGTCCAACTGACTACCTTATGCTCAAGCTATGATAGTGCCAAATATTCCAACACAGAACAATTCACGTAAGCTCCCTCCGGAGCAGAACAACTTATGTACGTGCAGCGCCCCGAAACACGTCGAAATGCCATCGATTGGTCCGAGGCTACCCGCCTGTCTGAGAGAGATCATGCGTCCATACACCGACGATCGATCGTCCGTTTACAAAAACGTGACGATGTGGCGAAACGCCCCCTGGCGCGAACCGCCCAGGTTGGCCATCCTTCCGGCAATAGCTAGCAGCTCGTCGTCTGCAAGCACCTGTGACCGCTTGACAGTTTTGGCGGACGACGCAGCCGTGGTCGCTCCGCCATCCGCAGACACCTGCTTGGCCAGGCGAGCTGCCAGCAGAACTACCGCGCACCTCCGCCACCACAGCAGCTCGCGACGAATTTCGTCGCCGTTTCCGACGGTTGCTGGAAATGGGGAGGGTGCAGATAACGGGGGGGCGGGGCGGCAATATGTTATGCGAAGCAAACAGAGAATCAAACGCAAGACGCGAACATGTTCCGACAGACACCTAAGAAGTTTCGAGCGGACACGGCACGATCGTACTGACCCGTCTGTGGCGTGTGTTGCTATTGTAGGACAGCTATGTGGTTGGACAGTTGTATGGACGGTACGGCGGGGAAGCGGCGAAGCGAGCGTGCGGGGTGTGTGTACGTACCGAGTGCACGCGCAATGATTCTCGCGCATACACACAATACAACTGAAAGCGTGGAGTTGACTCACTGCTGTCCGATGGCCTGGCATTGATCTCCTCATTGGTTACCGCATCCCGCAGAGCGATCACTTCTTCCGGAATCTTGCCGCAACCAGCTGAGTTCGAAAAACATGACTCGCATTCACAGGGTACTTTTTCCTCTTTCTCTTCTTCCTCCTCCTCCCCGCCGGATTGTTTCTCCTCCGCCCACATGTCCGCTCCCCACCGAAGCAGCTCACGAACACACCCCACCTGCGAGTAGCGACACGCTACGTGCAACGGTGTACCCCACCGCTGGAGAACATCACCACGCCGGAAGTTCGACAAGCTATTCGCACCCGCACCGGCGACAAGAAGTAGACGCAGGANAGCTACGTGCAACGGTGTACCCCACCGCTTGAGATCATCATCCCGATGGACGTTCGACAAGCTATTCGCACCCGCACCGGCGACAAGAAGTAGACGCAGGATGTCCACGTCCCCGAAGCGGGCCGCGTCATGGATCGGGCGAATTTTGACATCGAGGTCGGACCCGAAGTCTTGGAGCTCCCAGTCTGTTGCATCCAGGTCGGCCCCCTTGTCGACGAGAGCTGCACATATTGCCGTGGTACCGTTGTACACTGCCGCTGACAGCGGGGGTCCGCGAGCTCCTGTGCGCAGGCAGTGCCCCACGCATCCTGCTTTCGAGTCGATCTTTGCTCCGCGACGAAGCAGGAGTTTAACCATTGCCGTCGCTCGCTCGATCTCGTCCTCGGACGACAAGGCAGCCCCCGCCGTGCATTCGTAACCCACACTCTGCAGAGGGGAGAAGCGCTGGTGCGTCTTCAGACACAGCCAGCCGACCGGGGTAGCTTCGTCACACCCGTGACTGTCGTAGTCCGTAGAAATGCCTTGCTCAATGTCTGCCCCGGCGTCGAGCAGAACCTCCATCACACGGACGTCTTTCGCTTCGTGCAAGGCGGAAAATCCGTCATGCCCAAAGCCGTTCACGTCAGCCCCAGCGTCAAGCAGGGCGAGCGCCACATCTGTATTTCCCTGTTTCGCGGCAGTGACCAGAGGGGGAACTTCGTCACAGCCGTCCTCGTAGATAAGGTTGACATCTGCTCCGGCCTCGACCAGCGTACGCACCACCTCAAGGTGGCCGTTTTCCACTGCGAGATCCAGGGCGGTGAGGAAAGGTCCGTCCCTGCCGAAGGAGGCAAAAATATCCTTTCTCGCTCCCGCTTGCAAGAGAGCCTTGGTGACTTCAACACCCCCCCGCGCGGAGGCCTCGTGGAGTGGGGTTGGATCTTCGCAATCTTCGTCACTCGCTCGACCGTCTGGCCACGCTCCTGCCGCGAGCAGAGCCACAGCTACTGACAGATGATCTTCCCTTGCGGCAATGTGGAGGGCGGTTGCTCCATCGCTGTATGAATAGCCTTCGCGATCGACTCTGGCGTTACGGTGAGCGCTGTCTTTCAGCAAGCCGGCTACAGCTACGGCGTCACCGACACCGGCGGCGTCGTGGAGCGGTGCTGCCGCCGACAAGGGCGTGTTCTGCGCCATCACTGCCCGCCTCTGCATCAGGCACAAAACAGCGCAGGGAGGACGGAGGATGGAGACTCTTTGGTTGATTGTATTGACGACAGGTTGTGTCTGCAAACGCGCCCACATGCGCCACCTCAGGTGGACCGAAGGATACTTTGTGAGCGGCTCTTGCACAGGAAGTTCATGTTCCGTTTACGGTAAACACGATGTACGACCAATGGGGTAGTAAGGGGAATCATGTGGCTCAACCAAGGGTAAACCTACCCTCTCAGAACGAGGGTCTTCTGGGCAACAGTTCTTCACATTCTCACAAGGTCCTTGGGAAACAAAAAACGGGGAGGGGGGAGCAAGTGGGACATGTCGAAAATACTGACGGGTGGTGGTAACGACCCTCGAAGCTGAGCTTGACGCGGTCTGCTGGTATGAAGCATTATTCATCTTTTAAACTACACTGTGTAATATAATAAACATCGACATCTCGTCGGGCTAGAAGGTAAGTCTCTACGTAGGTTGCTGTGGGTTGGTTGTGCTGTACCTCCATGTAATGTGCTCTTCAGAACCTCGTACATTGTGTATTCATGTTCAAGCGGGACAGACGCCCTGGCGTGGTGTAGCTATGAACCAACGCGGAATCCCGCCATGATGGAGAGGGGGTGCGAACCTTCTTCGATGTTGGCACAAACAATGGTGTGATCACATGGAACCGCAGGAGGGGGTCCAACCCCCCCCTCTTATGTGACCCCGGTTGGGTCTTCTAGCTGGTAGAAGTAGAGGATAGGGGCCAGAGGGGCAGACAACAGAGTCCAATGATGGGAGAAAAAAAAAAAAAAGTGCGATCTCTGTCTCCACAAACTCTCGATGGTGATGGTTCTCCCACTATTTTTGCGCGCACTGGGCCGTTTCAGCTCCCAGCTCTTGCGCAGATGTGTAGAGATGGCTGAAATGCCAGCAGCACGCTTGGTTTGGCGGCGATCAGTGCCGTGGCCGTCGCGCAACGAGCGCTCTACAGAGTTTGGGTCGCCGCACAAAAACCACGTTGAAAAAACATACAAAAAAGAACGGCGGGTTCGCGCAGGTCTTTAGTATGTAGATTGCTGAACGCACGAGATCGGCGGCAAAGCAGTCCAGTTTTTCGTGGAGATCGAAACGCACACATACACAGGCAGTAGGCTGCTTTTGTTTCGTGCAGCGCGGATCCGTGGTCGTCGCGCAGCGAGGGCGTGCGTATGTACAGACTGTAGCAGCGGCGCAATCAAATCAGGTTGAACTTTTGGTATGATGCCTGTTTCCTTTTAAGACTGCTGAGAGGACGACAACCCGCAGCGCAAACCTCCGCTTGTCGTCGGGATCGACAGAGAGACGCACCGCAGTAGTAGCGTGACACATTTTTCTTCTCGCGCGGGGCTGTTGCGCAGGCAGAACGCGGCACCACATGACCAAAAAAGAACAAAGAACACGCCTTTATGCCGCAATGGCCTCACTTGCTCTTTGAGTAAAAACAATTTGTGCGCGACTTTCTGCGGAGACCTGCGTTGTGGTTGGGTCGGGTTGATTAGGTTTGGGTCGGAGCGACCTTCGGGGCCGTCGCCCGGGGTATGGGCGGGGTTGGGTTGAGTCGAGTAGGGTAGGCTTGGGTAGGATTGGGTAGTGGTGGGTAGTGTTGGATTGGCGCGGCCGTTACCTTGGCGGCGCTCGAACGGTCTTCTTGTGGGTCCATTTAGACTAGCCGTTGACTTTTCGGAAACAAAATAATAATCGCTCGACCTTTGCGAGCTGCGGATTGGGAGGGTGCCAGAGGTTCTCAATACGCATGTATATTCCAACTAGCTAATTCCAACGAATGGCACGGGGCAAACTACTCCCTTCGCGGGGTGCACGATCGGTGGAGTGGTGTGCGTCGCGTTCATCATCATAACTGCACCAAACATGCATGCCACACTGCTGTACCTCTGTCGTCAAAAAACATTTTCGGCGTGATCGCTTCGGGCGAACTGGTACAAATAAAGAAAAACGGAAGCGATCGGCGCAGATGGTAGTACTACAGACGCGCGGATGTGATTGACACAGCTCACCTCGGCTAACGTTGCGTGTGAGATCGGAGCCGGTAAACCAGCTCCCCTTTGTGGTGTGTACTGCTGTGTGCGTATGTGCCATGGATTTCGCCGCAACTCTACAAGCAGAGTCGTTTGCCACAAGAACGTTCGCGGAAGTTTCCCCGCTGCAATGGCACGGGATGGCCCACAGCAGCAGTGGAACGACACCTTATCGCCAGCACGTGCAAGGTCAAGAGTCAGCATTGCTGCGAAAAGCTTGTGCATTCGTTTACTTCGTGGTCAGCATTCAGTTGCACTGCTCATCTGCTCATAGGGTCATAAGAAGTGCGTGTGTCCATCTGGACCTTTGTGTCTGTTGGCATGTAACGGCCCACGGTACATGCCAACCGACATAAAGATTCAGTCGGGTCAGTGGTTTTGAAGGGCTAATTACAGCAAGTACAGCAGTCCCAACCCACAGCGACCTACGTAGAGACTTACCTTATATACAGTAGTCAAGCCCGAAAAAAATAGACTTCAATGACCATCCCACAATGAAAATCAATAGATAAGTTATGCTTCACTACAGCAGACCGCGTCAAGCTCAGCTTCGAGGGTCGTTACCACCACCCGTCAGCACTAGCAACACATCCCGCTTGCTCCCCCCTTCCCCGTTTTTTGTTTCCCAAGGACCTTGTGAGAATGTGACGAACTGTTGCCCAGAAGACCCTCGTTCTGAGAGGGTAGGTTTGTCCTTTGGGTTGAGCCACATGATTCCCCTTACTACCCTATTGGTCGTACATCGTGTTTACCGTAAACGGAACATGAACTTCCTGTGCAAGAGCCGCTCACAAAGTATCCTTCGGTCCACCTGAGGTGGCGCATGTGGGCGCGTTTGCAGACACAACCTGTCGTCAATACAATCAACCAAAGAGTCTCCATCCTCCGTCCTCCCTGCGCTGTTTTGTGCCTGATGCAGAGGCGGGCAGTGATGGCGCAGAACACGCCCTTGTCGGCGGCAGCACCGCTCCACGACGCCGCCGGTGTCGGTGACGCCGTAGCTGTAGCCGGCTTGCTGAAAGACAGCGCTCACCGTAACGCCAGAGTCGATCGCGAAGGCTATTCATACAGTGATGGAGCAACCGCCCTCCACATTGCCGCAAGGGAAGATCATCTGTCAGTAGCTGTGGCTCTGCTCGCGGCAGGAGCGTGGCCAGACGGTCGAGCGAGTGACGAAGATTGCGAAGATCCAACCCCACTCCACGAGGCCTCCGCGCGGGGGGGTGTTGAAGTCACCAAGGCTCTCTTGCAAGCGGGAGCGAGAAAGGATATTTTTGCCTCCTTCGGCAGGGACGGACCTTTCCTCACCGCCCTGGATCTCGCAGTGGAAAACGGCCACCTTGAGGTGGTGCGTACGCTGGTCGAGGCCGGAGCAGATGTCAACCTTATCTACGAGGACGGCTGTGACGAAGTTCCCCCTCTGGTCACTGCCGCGAAACAGGGAAATACAGATGTGGCGCTCGCCCTGCTTGACGCTGGGGCTGACGTGAACGGCTTTGGGCATGACGGATTTTCCGCCTTGCACGAAGCGAAAGACGTCCGTGTGATGGAGGTTCTGCTCGACGCCGGGGCAGACATTGAGCAAGGCATTTCTACGGACTACGACAGTCACGGGTGTGACGAAGCTACCCCGGTCGGCTGGCTGTGTCTGAAGACGCACCAGCGCTTCTCCCCTCTGCAGAGTGTGGGTTACGAATGCACGGCGGGGGCTGCCTTGTCGTCCGAGGACGAGATCGAGCGAGCGACGGCAATGGTTAAACTCCTGCTTCGTCGCGGAGCAAAGATCGACTCGAAAGCAGGATGCGTGGGGCACTGCCTGCGCACAGGAGCTCGCGGACCCCCGCTGTCAGCGGCAGTGTACAACGGTACCACGGCAATATGTGCAGCTCTCGTCGACAAGGGGGCCGACCTGGATGCAACAGACTGGGAGCTCCAAGACTTCGGGTCCGACCTCGATGTCAAAATTCGCCCGATCCATGACGCGGCCCGCTTCGGGGACGTGGACATCCTGCGTCTACTTCTTGTCGCCGGTGCGGGTGCGAATAGCTTGTCGAACTTCCGGCGTGGTGATGTTCTCCAGCGGTGGGGTACACCGTTGCACGTAGCGTGTCGC
>CACKRE030002934.1:111529-122140 GCA_902602495.3 Ectocarpus sp. CCAP 1310/34
GGGGGGGGGGGGGGGGGGCTGGTCATCATACGTGTTCATGGGGGCTAGAGCAGAGTGAGAGAAAGAGAAAGGTTCATTTCGGGATGCCGGACGGGAGGGCAGGACGAGGGGGGTGGCCCTCGGTTCTCCTCGTTGTTATCTGTTTTAGCTGAATCGCGGTGGAACGAGAATAACACCTGCCTTACTCCCACTCCGTTCCCGACCCCACGCACGAGCGTTCCTTCCCTGAGCTATCAATATCGAACATTAGGTCTGCAGCGGGGGCGTCCATGCCACGGGCGTCAAATTGTTTCGCGGAAAACCCCACGCCAACCCCTACGGTGGGCGCTTGCTGCTTGGCATCTACATATTTAGTACGATGTACGTCCTGGCAGACAGATTCACCTTCCGTAGATGATCTTGAGGATGCCGTCTAGCATTCCTACGGCGTGCGCCGCGCATCCCCATTGGCCATCTACCTTGTCATGGTCGACGTATCCGTAGGCGAAGACCTGTGCGGGGTCGTGCGGCACGGTCGTCTGCATCAGGTGACGTTCGACCGTAATAAACGTGCTCGTACTGGGTGCGAGCATCACGACCAAAGCGTGATGATGGGAACCTTGTACACACCATACCTCAGCAATATCATCGATAGAGAGAACGTTCACAGTCGAAACTTCCAGAGCACATCTACTCACAGGGGGTGCCGCAGGCCATGCTACGGGCGGTAGCTTTTTTGGTCCGCAACAAAACCTACACTTCAACTACTTTTCGGCCCACTCTTCATCAGCCTAAACGTAGGGCGCAATCAACATCCAATCCCCACATGCTGCAAGGCGCTGGAAACGTGCGGCATTCCAGCGCGCACCCCGACCATTTCAACAAAGGTCTCTGCGTTTGTTATCTATTGTTGGTGAACTCACCTTTTTCTTGAGCTCCGGGTTGTCCACGAAGCGCTCGGGGTTGAACTCCCGGGCGTCAGGGCCAAACACGGACGGGTCCATCTGCCCAAGGGCCTGTTCCATCATGAGCAATTCGCCCTTCTTGACCTGAGTGAAGCAACAAACACGAAAAGAGGTCGAAGTTACGCACACGCACACGAGCCGATATTGCTATTGCTTGCAAGGTAACCCATCCGCTTTTCCGGAAGTTTGTACGTCGACACCATTGTCCAGTCTGTAACGGTAGGTTTCTCGCTTCTATTTCTCGACTTGGTTGAGGCGGGTTCTGCTATCAGACTCCGCAAACAATTGTCTTTCAAAATGGCCAGATCAGACGGACACTCACTGTGTCACCGTTCTCTGGGTCAGGGACAGAGAGCAACACCCGAACATTTCACTCAAGCAAACGTACATGCACAAAATATACACTGTCAGGACCCCGAGTACAAGATATTTTTCGCGGCTTCTGTGGAGGTATTGCGACTGACGTGCTGTCTACGGTTAGCCTCGATAACCTCTGCCAACTCATGCTTTTCAAGCGCACGCACCTGGTACTTCTTGCCGGAGCTGGTGGGCACGACGAGATCCATCTTCGCTTCCTGCGAGTCAGGGGCAACCACCGTGAGTGCGGACGGAGGAGGAGCGAATTCACGACAAAGAGCTGACAACGTCCCTGAAGAAAGCTATGCTGCAACGTGTTGCTGTACCGATAGGTCATGTGCTGGTTAGGAATTTCTTCCCCTTTACCCTATCGGCCCGAGCTCCCCGTTTTCTTTTGTCCCTTCTCTGCTTTGAAAAATTGGCACTTCACGGTGGAGATGAATAACATGACTATGTATCAGCACCAAATACGCCTTGATGCCCAGTGTATCGAAAGGGCACACCTGCGATGCAGTGTTATACCTTTCTCACCTTCACAGTAAACGCAGGGGCCGGGAACATCCGGTTGATCTCCCAGTGGAAGCTGTCAAGCAGCGGGAAGTTTTCAGCGCCCCTGATGGACTGGAACGTCAAATCCTGAGGTTGATTGTTACAGAGCAGAGAAAGAGTTGTTTGTGATAGGTGTTTGCTGCAGTGGTCCTGCAACAAGCTGCCGTCGGTGGTAAAATCTACTAGGCAGACGGCGACATACGGCCCCGCAGCCTTAACACTGGAGACATTCGGCACAACAGTTACCAATTCTTGAGAGATGTGACAGCAAATCGTACGCTACAGCAGACCCGTGACAATCGAGATCAGTTGTTCTTGTTATCCTGCAATTAACCCCACAACCTACCTTGCCGTCGACCTCCTTCCTCAGCTTCTCTAGGAACTCCGGGTTGTTCGTCAGGGTGGCAACAACGGGCATCATGCCTTTGGCTATCGCCCCCGCCGACTGAAAGTTGGTGGTGAACATGAACGATCGCTCCAGATCCTTGGTGTTCACCTGACTCGTCGTCGTACAGGTGGGTAACAACAGTCCACGGGGGTGCTGTGAGGTCGTCGTTTCTGGCATTTGTAGTGTGACTGTTGGCGGAAGTATTGGGGTTGATGGGCTCAGGCGTTTGCAGGGATCGGGGTGTTTCGGGGGCAATCTTCGGGCTGTTCGACTGTCGGCGGGGATCGGTTGAGCAAACAAACAGAAGACAGCAGGACAAGCACCTTCCACAACCACGCATAAACAGCCTAATGCTGCGTGAAGCACGTACGTTGGAGCCCTCGAACATCTCCAAGAAGCCGGCCCAGACGTCGGACGAGCGGATGGCCTCGGCGATGGACTCCACGGCGGCAAGGCGCTCGGCGGAGGGCCTCTTCGACCTTTGGGCGAGCTTCGCCGCAAGATTCGCAACAGGGGTGTCCATCTCGAGCTCAAGCAGTCTGGAGCGAGCGGAGGTTTCGTTGACGACAATGACGTTGTCAAGTTCGATGGACGACGAATGAATGACCTTTGTTTCGTTCCGTAGGTGAAAAACCGAGCAGAATGGGTTGTGACCACCCAAAGAAAAAATATATCACTGTAGTCTGGTCCACCGTAGGTGCATGTTCCGTGGTTTGTTCACCAATAGGGGCTTCAGCACAGACCAGAGTGTGTAGGACTGAAAGGGCCTCTTAGGCAACCCCTTCGCCTGCCGGTCGCTCAAAAGCACAGTAATGTAATCAGCACTATCGTGGTCCGCGGCCTCACTTACACGGAAACGTCGAGCGGGTTAGCGTTCATGAAGTCCTTGAAGGGCGGGAGGGGCTGACCACCCTCCACCCCCAGGCCGTAGATCCACTCGTGCAAAAAGTGTATCGTCTGCTGCAGAAAGAAGTCATAAACTACGGTGTAGTCGCCCAGGCCTTTTTCCAGCCCGAGGAGGAAGGAAGAGAGAGTGACCAGGGGGGCGTGGGAAAAGAGTGATGGGGTGGGGACACAATCAACAGCAAAATGTGCATAGCTCAGAGACTTTTTTTCGCACTCCACAAAGCCTGTGGCAGCCTCTAATACACTAGAAGCAGCTAAGCGGTGAGGTGGTGATGTCGTCGTCAATGTGGATGACTTATTTGTGGCAGCAGGACTGCTCAACCTCCCCCCCCCTCTCCCCCTTGAGACTCCCGATCTCGATCTCGAACGAGCTGGGGGCGCTTGCGCGTGTTTTGCTCCTGATGGGATCCTCCCATCACTTACCGTTGTCCCGGAGATTCTTGTAGAAGGTGTCGGTAGCATTGGTCATGGCCGACTGCGCGAAGGGGACCCTCGATCGGAAAGCTCTGAGTGCTTGTTGGCGGAAGGTTTGGTGCGACTCCTTCTGGTTGGTGATGAGGGTGGGCAGCGACTCGCCGATGTACTCCTTCTTGCACTTGATCGGGCCGAAGTACGCCCCATCCTGCGCCCGCGACGCGCGTGGGCGTGCAGAATAAACGCGCACGGACGCGAACCGCGAAGGAGTGGTACCGTAGGACGATAAGCCACTTGGATCAATAGAAAAATCGTGTAAGGTCAACACGAGCAAGTGAATGATTCTTCAACGAAGGTATATACAACAGGGAGACCGCTGACGTTGAAAGTACGGTCGGTGTGCATTTTTATTACAAACCTGCATCCAAACCTTCACAGACTTTGGCGATGAGGTATTTACAACAGCGGATCCATGATCCCCTGGCCGGATTAGAGTTCAGACTAGTCTGTGCGGGAATGGGTTGCTTCTCTCCGAACTAAAAAGCCCGGAGAGAAGCAACCCATTCCGGAGAGAAGCAATACATTCCCTCTGACTATGTCCTGAACTCAATTGAGTCAGCCTATAGCATGGTGAGGAGCACACTGGACTTTGGACCAGTCCGCGCTGACTGCTACAGTCCAGTGGTCAACGTGCTGCTCATCACACACAATAAACAGAACGGAGGAATCTACATGAAATGCTTCTCCTGTGTGGTGGGCCAGGCCCCGAAAAGCACAACGCGGTGTCGGCATTTTTTCCGAAAAAGCGGGGAAGCGGAGAAATAATCGAAATTGCTCAAATCTGGCCATGCCAGCGTTTGATCCGTCTCATGTTGTATGCTGAGAGGAAAGCTGGCACGCTCGGTATCCATGCCGCGGTGAGCCGAAGCCACAGGCACACCCATACCCGATATACCCACACCAACTCAACACTTGTGTTTGAAAAAAAACGACGATCGGAACAAGCGGAAGCAAGAAACACGTGTGGATACAGAATCTCCACGTCTAGGCTGTTCGCGTACATGTACACATGCATACCTGCCGGTCCAAGACATCTTGGCCCTGCCTGAGAAACCATTCACAGCTGGCGTGATCTGTCAAGAACGTGACAGCAAGACCCGGATGCCCCTTAAACACCGATGCGCCGCCGTTGGCCTCGATCAGGCCGTTGAAGTACTGCCCTTCCCTCGCCGCCCATGCCCGCGCTTCGGTGAGTGGAGAAAAGCTGTAAAACGGGTGGTGAACGCCGGTGGGCTCGAGAAGACCAGGTTCGGCAGCTGTCTCGGCCGTCTTGACTCTGTGGTGGGGAGATATGGTGAGAATCGGTGGCGCTGCCGCCGGAGCTTGCAGCGACGAGCAGGTGGGGGATGCAGCGCCTACACGCTGCATGGGGGAGGTGGAGACGTTGCGCGTAGTAAGGGTCGATGCGGCGAGGAGCAGACCACCACTAAGGACAACAAAAACGAGAGGCCGTTGCACCGGCCGTGAGCGGTTGTTGTTGTTATTAGGCATCTTTCGCTGCGCCTTTCGGTCTTATCGGAGGGGGAGAGAGCAGGAATGGAAGTGGTGGAAGGGTGTGCGAAGAGGGAATGGGGTCGATGTGTGACATGTGGGGTGTGCGGTTGTCGGGAATGAGAGGTTGTCAGCGTGGGCGGTGTGGTAACGCGAGCTCTCGGGCGATTTTATTGTCTACCTCACTACAGTTTCAGAGAATTTTCCAAGAGCTCACAAACGTACCATCAACCATGAACCACCGCAGCACATTTTCTTTCCCCGTCGTCCTCTTCTCCTCTCACTCGGCCGCCGTCTTGCTAGGATGCCCTCTTCTCCCCTCGCCCGGTCGCGGTTTTGCCAGGACTTCCTACCGTGGCTCTCTTTGGTGCGGCGGATGCCACTCTGCAGGAGGACAAGCACCAACAACCAACAAGTCGAAATGCATCGCACCGGCCGCCATCGGAGAAACTACTCAAAAACTGACAGTCCAGTGTTGAAAATCCCGCCGACAGGTCTCCCGAACGCACCTCTGGGGGCGTACACCACAGAAGCAGCAAGCGTCAATGTGATCAAAAATCGGCGTTCCTTCTTCACCAGCCGCCGTCCTACTGGTGGGTTCTTGCCACAGGGAAGCGGCTCTCAACGAAATCCGTGCTTGTATTGAAATCCCTCCACCAGTAGCCACAAAGTGGTGTTTCCTTCGATTTTGATCAGAAAAGGAGCAATCCTGTGCAAAAACACGTGAAGACTAGTGTTCTGATTTGTCTTCAACCACTAAAAAGACGGGACATGGGTGGGGGTGTGCAAAACGTTTCGCGTGGCTTCCTGTGACCGGGATGTCTGCAAATGGAGTGCGGGTTGCCTGCGGCGTGAAGCTTCGAGCGTGGCAGCGTGAAGCCTCGCCAGCGGCGTGGCTACTCCTATTGAGACACGACGGTCCTTTGCCCATCTTTAGATGCACACGCCCGTGCACCAGCTACTAGTGAGGGTGGGCAAACAATTTTCTGTACAAGGGGAAAAAGCGCCGTCCGTACGTCACGACCGTAAGTTACTCTGTAGCAGTGTTCAGGTTTGTGAGGTCACCCGCTCGACGACTGGGGCGGCCGACGGGCTCGTGGCCACGCGAAAAACTAAAAATAAGAGCCGGGAGCTGACATAAATAAATGTTGTGCGCAGTTTGCACTCCCAAATCCCACATGCTACACACACACATTTTGGGTCGGGTCACAAACATGACGTTCACAGTTCACAACGGTGTTATGTTCGTTTCCTTTCGTCCGCCGCACCCCCGCTCCAAACATTCAAAAACTTCCAAGGGAAAACCGCGCCTGAAACGATAACAACGGTGTTATTTTCGTTTCCTTTCGTCCGCCGCACCCCCGCTCCAAACATTCAAAAACTTGCAAGGGAAAACCGCGCCTGAAACGATCCCTCTGATTGCCTTGTATGCCCTGGGTTCGCAGGTCATTACGGTACTATTTTCGTTTCCTTTCGATCCTTAAGGTTCAATAACACTGAAACCCAGTTAGCAACCTTACCAAGAACCAAAGCTCTAGCTCCTTGTTCATCAGAGGCACCAGGCGTACGAAGCATACCATCTTTGGCGAAAATCTCCCTGCAGGCGGAGATGCAGCTTGCCGAAGGTACAACTACCGCGAAGGCCGTGAAGTTTGAACCACCTCCCCCTCTCTCTGCAGCTACAGCCCTCCATAGCTCAGTCTTCCAGTAGCAACAAAGCCACAACAGCACACGCAATGCCTCTCGCTCACGAGTTAACAAACAAGCGAGAGTCTGCGTTGATCGACAAACGCGGGTTCTGTGCATCTCAGTTCCGGCTTGAGTGGTTGTGGCGATGTCGGTGCGACCAGCGGCGATGGCACCAGTCCCTTCTTCGACGGCGGCGGCAGGTTCAGCAGCTACCGTGGCGATAGCGGGAACTCGTCTTTGCTGAGCAGCGCCCGAGGGCGAATTGGGAATCGACGCGTACCGCATGGGGACCCACCTCACAGCAAGTACTGTTCATACGGCGCAGTCGTTTTGCCTCGAAAAACGGCCCTCATCCCTCGGCTTGAGTTTCCACCAAAACGTGGCGTGGCCGTGGCGCCATCTAACTCAATACAAGCCTTCATCACACTTGCTGTTGAACCGACCAGTATTAGCCGCCCTCGAAGGAATACCGTATTTGCATTGCCGGGGACCCTTCTTCACAAAAACAAATGCGAAATAATTTCACTCACAATAAGGAGGGCAACAACACTTTAAGGGAAGAAAAATTCTGGGAGAGAACAAAACAAGTCCATGCGGCAAAACTTCGGAACCTTCTTTTCCGACTGTGGCCGAATAGATGGTACACGATTCACTCCAGCCCCTCCACCTCGTAACGCAACTCCTCCAGCAACTCCGATACCGCCGCTGCCTCCCCCTCGGCACGCCGCAACAAGTCGCCCACGGCGTCGCTCAGCAAGCGGTCCTGGGAAGGGGACGCTACGCCCGCGTCCCCTTGTCCTCCGGAGTGCACCGACATGCCCGGCCCCATCCCTAGCGCACGCGCTTCTCGCATGGACTCCAGGTGGTGTGCCGCAGTCTGGAAGGCATCGACATAATCGGGAAACGCTTTAAGGGGAGTGAAACGGCTGCGGGTATGGAGTATGCCAGAAGGAGCGCAAATGTTTCACACGCCCTGAACAACAACCCATAACGAATTCAATATTACGTTGAGTTAGGTTTCAACCATACATGTACCCGTTAGTTGATTTGTGAACAACTGGTTGCCCAAGATGCTGAGCCAGTGCTTGACTGGAACCAACTGTTGATCGAGATTGTGAGCCAGCAGTCGGTTGGCAAAACAAATACGAGGAAAGCAGTTGTACAGGGTGTGAACCGTTTCGCCCGCGGAGCGGCTCAAGCACATTTTGGGAAAAGAGGGAGGCCTGCCTGGTGTGTTAATTTTTTGCCGAGGGTCGAAGAAGAACCTTCTCTCTTGGGAGACGCTTACGTTCTGAAAGCGCACTTCGGACTAGAACCGACCGGGAGGGCAAGGGGGAGGAAATCATGTTTTGCATGCCGTAGTTGTTGGGGCATTGACCACGATGGGGCGGCGGGGGGGAGGATCGGAACCGGACCGAGCCAAAAGTCCCTCGGAAACCCAAACCGCCACATGGCACAACGGGCAAGGGGGACGTATTCCCTACATGGATGTTGTGTCTGCGGTGAAAAACATATATGTCTACACCGTAGAGGCCGTCGCGCACCCCCCCACAACTTTGAGGTAGTGTTTACCCACGGCCCTGCCAAAGCAAGCGAAACGTTCCATCCATTCGAAATCCTATCCGTACGCCCACCACGGAAATACTCGGAGCATTCGCTACAATAGACCGTGTCCATGCGATCTGGCTTGTCCTTGTACATTCCAGATGCGACAACACATAGAAAACCTCCTCCGAAAACACACATTTGTGAACCAGGCACTGTCACTACTGCTGTCGTGCCCTGACGTGATATTGTGTGGAGTATGTTATGGGCGTCTGAGGTTTGGCCTCTCACCACCGTCAGTTTCTCGCGCTCGTGCTCCTGCACCAGGCGGATGATGCCTGCCAACGCTTTCGTCTCGCTGTCTTTCCCCAGCATGGCCTGTAGCAGCGACGCCAGCACAAACACAAAAACAAGTCAACCAACCAGACGCGAAAAACGCGAAAATATCCACAGAGGTCGATGTTCGATGCCCAGAAAATTCACCGGTACTACACGACCGGCAACATTCAAAGCAATGACAATGCCTTGAAAGTTAGCAATGCCGTGGAAATTCGGTGTGTGTGCTCGCCGAGCACACTGGCACTATGCCGGGCATTGGCAGTATTCAACCGGCACTAAACAGGGATCCCCTCTGTATACGACTGAGAACGGTGCAGCGGGGAGGGCAAGGAACTTTGTCGTTCCGCAGAAAGCCTTCTCTTGAAACGCGTAGCGAGTAGCAACGCCTCCTTGTGATCAGGTTTCAGTAACTCTTGCATTCAGATATTTGTTCGGAATGGTCATGGCGAGCCAAGTATATTCAGTTCGTTTTTCGCAGGCTCATGGCCTGCTTAGATGCCCAGTCCCCCCCCTACCCCTTGCGGTATTGATGCTGCGATAGGCGTGCCAGTCACCTCGATAGCGTTGATGGCCTTGCTCAGGACGGAGAACCCTGCCGTCACCTCGCAACCTGAGAAAAAAAATAATGGTGTGTGGGATGTAGAGATATAGGGGGGGAGGGCGTCTTAGCTGGCAATGAACATCCGAACAAACACATTCTTACCGCAGGCACTGGCCAGAGAGAGGAATCACAATGTCTCCACCACTCCGTGCAAGATATATTGCAAAAAGAAACAGAAAGGACACAGCCGGTTGAAAATTCCCCATAAACTGTAGAGCGGGAGGTAACGAAAGTGAGTGAGGCACATCAGCGATGATCCAGGCAGAGGTGTGCGCTGACGCGGGGGCGACGTCATTGGAGAAAGCCACAGCAGGACGGGAGCGACCACGAAACTCCCCATCCTTGCTATCATCAGTAGGAAATTGCCCGCGGGGCACGCTCTCCAATTCGAGATGTTGTTTTTCCTAGTGATTTGCAGCCTGTTCGGTTCAGGGTTCCAGAGAACGCCAGGACAAGTGTACCGTAAGAGTCGGAGAGATGGCACCGGGTGCGATCGCTTTTCATAGTTTTTTTTCTTCGTGGTTTTTGCCGCACCACGGTGCGATATCTCCGACCGGTGCGATGCCCAACGAAATACACACAGCGGTCTCTACTATTATATTGCTACGGTCACCATGTGTAATATGTTCACACATGTACATCTTTACTGCAGCTCAAGAAGAGATAATCTTGGATTGAGGGTCGGTGAGGTCGGTGAAATCGCACCGGGTGCCGTCGCACCGACCCCGGTGCGGAAATACAATTCAATCCGCCATTCTTGTTTTCTTTTCGCAACCCGGTGCCATCTTTCCGACCGGTGCCATCCCGCCGACCCGTGCCATCCCTCCGACTCTTACGGTACCCTCGTAGTGCACAACGCACCTCTGCACGGCTTTTTTGTGATCCTGGAAGGCAAAGAGTGGAGGCTCCGCCGAGCACAAACAAAAAGAGACCAGCGAATGGCTATGTACAGCGGTACGAAGACTCTTCTGCCCGTCCTGGGGGCAAGAATCATGTATGCAACCGATGCGCTCGGACAGTAGCTCCCAAATTCCAGGCATCAACTTTGGACACGAGCAACCCGCACCCGTCGATGCAGAACTCTACAGGACATTAAATAAGCCAAATTCTCGGTCTCACACAATGCCGGGTACCCGGAGTAGTCCCCAATTTGCAATGCCTCCTTCAGACCCCTGCGTCGAGAAGACGACCGTTGCGGCAACAGACGTTGTTAGTGCTGCCGTTGTTGTTGATATAATTGATAATTATGAAGTTGTTAGTTTGTCGTCTGCATACCTAGTGCCCCCCCCCCCCCCCCCCCCCCCCCCCCCCCCCCCCCCCCCCCCCCC
>CACKRE030002934.1:122292-132563 GCA_902602495.3 Ectocarpus sp. CCAP 1310/34
GTCTAACGACTACCGCATGCACGACTATGAGTACCCCCCCCCCCCCCCGCGCTGCTGTGCTCGTTTCGAAAGAGAGCAGCAATAGCTTTTGACGCACCAACAGGTCACAGTTGGTATGTGCTGTGTGCCCCCCCACCCACCCCGATCACCCCATCCTTACCCGTTAAACTTCCGGTACAGGGCCACTCGCTCCTCCTGAGCGCGCCTAAATGATGCCACCAATGCTCCCGCAGACATGCTGTGGAGGCCCTGTAGCCCGCCCCCTTCCTCCTCCTGCCCGGCAGCAGCGGTGGGTAGGTTACGCCCCGGATCTCTGGTGCCGGCTTCACCGCCGCCGCCGCCGCCTCTTTTTGCACCCGACCCTGCGTCGTCTCCCGCGTTGCATGAGTGTCCGGCTCCGCCGTCGCTGTCGGCGTAGGGAGCGGCGCTTGTTGGTGGCGCTGCGGGTTTCTCTGCTGCACACCACGCCCGGAACGTAGCGTGAGCAGTAGCAACAGAAGCAGCAGCAGCAGTAGCAGCAGCGGTAGAGGAGGGTTGGGACCAACAGGAGGCAAAGAAACAAACCCGCGCGCGTCGGCAGCACCAACACCAGCGGTGCAGTAGACAAAGCAGCAGCAGAGCAAGGGGAGGGATGAGACCAACAACAGGCAACGAAAGAAGCCGCGCGCCGTGTCAGCGTCGTCAACAGCATCGGGGGCAGTAGAAGCACAAGAAGCTTGCATGCGGACCCCCACAAGAACGGCGAAGAGTACGACAATAGTACGTGAGACGAAACTGCCACACACGGCGAATAGGTCTGTCGAACCCAAACACCCTGCCGTTGCCGACAACTCTTATCATGCCTCCACCGCCGTCGCCCTTCTGCACCTTCCTCTCCCACCCCCACCTTCACCAACGATCTACAGTATCGCCTCAAAAACCAGGTCGCACGTATCGTCACATATTGCGTCGTACACACTCCATCCATGTCACGAGGCCTTGTTCTGTGCCACTCACCAGCATCTCCGCAAGCCTCCGCGGCCGTCTTCGATGGACAACAACCGGCACCAGCAGCGGTGGAAGGGGAGCCGGTAGCCATCGCCGCCATCAGCCCCGATGCCGCCTCGGCAGCAGCGCGCGTCTCGTTGGACCCTGTGGCAAGGTTTATGACCTGTCCGCGGCCGCCAGCATTCTCACCCCCTGTGCCCGCGGCCGCCGTGGCCCCCGCTTGGGATGGCGGTGTTGGACCTACCGAAACAGTGGTCCAGGAATGGTTCAGATTTTTTTGCAGCGGGGGGCAAGTGTGAATTCACCATGTTTCTGTTTATACTTTTTACATTTATGCTCTGCGTGCATCCGTTCCTTAAATTTCATGCTTGCTTGAAAGCTCAAGCCATCGCGGTAGCGTTCGTACTGCCGTGTGAAAAAAAATATCGACGAAAGCATGAGCAGAAGCGTAGCGCAGGTCGCATAAGATGCCACCCCCCCTGGATCGAATTTCAAAGCTCGATTGCTCCACGACGTATCAATGAGAACGTGTCCTGACCACGCACTTCATCCTCGACCATTGCGAGAGAAGTCTGTGTTGACTAGACTACCGAAGGTGTCATGATACACCCCATGGACCGTTTGTAAAAGCTCGATTTCTCCCTTGCAGAAAAGAGTGGCAGCGCGCCGAAAGTGGCGGTGTTGAAGCTGTCTCATCTCAAGATGTTTCCGAAAACGTATCGTTTTCATTTATGCATCCTCTTCGTCGTGGAGTTGTCGAGCTTCAAGATCGATCCAGGGGGTGCGGTATCTTGTGCCATGTCAGTCTACATCGACTGGTGTTGTTGGAACGCTTGCGTGTTCAATGCCTTCCTCGTTTCGCGGCTTGGAAACAACTCAAGTGCCCACCCGCAAGAGCATATGCTGCGGAAGCGAAGAGCACCGCCAGCCAGGGGCCAAGCTGCGGAATGTTCTAGAACTTCTTGCAGCAGCTGCACTTTTGCTGTGCAAGGCATGTCCTCTGGCGAGATCAGACGGCAAAGTTCGAATGTCAATTCCACACCGCGAACGGCACGCAGTCATCTTTCCGGGTGACAAGATAATGAGCTGGCCATCCCATATTTTGGCTTTGGCCGTCGCTTGTTTACCTTCTACCAGAGCTATCGTATCAGACGCGTGTGTGCTCCTTCTGGGATCTGCGGAAGCCTGCGGCGGAAACGAAAGCTGACAGTCCTGCCCCGCAAAAAAAAAAGTGGCCTAGCACACCTGCTGAATGCCCGTGGTGGTGAGCATCGTGAGAGCCGCTGCACGTCCCACGGTTCCCAAGGATCTCCAAGCACTTCGCAGGGTCCATGGCTGATGCTCCCCCTTCTGAGATGGATAGTCTGGCTGCTGCTGCTGTGGGCACGGAGCACCGAGCAGTCCACCAGAACGCCGCGGTGTGTGGAACTCCAAATTGTAACGGCCAAAAGTGGATGGCGCATAGGCGACCGGGGCACTCTTAGCCGCGCTTGGCCCGTGTTTGAAGCGAAACCATTCTGGAACCTGTTGGAACAGATAGGGAACCTCATTGACGGCACCCATAGGTGCTAAGTACCCATCTTTCGGGGCACGGAAGGGGCAAGGTGGACGGTTTTCGTCGACAGACAACGGGGCGGCAGTACCCCGGTGTCGCCGGCCGACAGGCACAGGCTACCCCATGGCGGTGGGTGTCAACATATAGTCTTGTGACTTACCACTTGGCCTAGGGTGTATATCTGTGTGTTGGACATTCCTGCGTGCGTACAGAATGAGCAAGAAAGGAGACAGAGCGACAATTGTGTCTTGTCCTGAGCCAGTATTCGATCAACAGGAGCACCTGCGTGTTTTCCTTCGCACACACCTACAAATCTGCTGAGCTACGAAGTATCTGCGGAGCTCCATAATGTACTGTGGATATGTGTTGATATTCAAAATTTTCTGTATCGTAGGTAGCTTCGTGAGCTGCAAATGTTTTTCATTACGTCATTTTCTACACCAGGTAGGGGATATGCTGGTCTGGTTTGGCTCTTTTACATCCCCGTCAAAAATATGATGACCATGTTTGGCAGGGTGGGAATTGCTCAGTCTGGTTGAGCTGCTCCAACAATCACCTTGCCGCGTCGAGTAGCGATCGTGCCATTCTCTTGTCAATGCGCCACAAACTAAAGCTCCTACATATATTCCGGACTCATCATGCAGACTATCTGCCAAATTCGCGATACAGCAGCAGCGGCGTCCCAATCGCCCATTGCACGCCCCCATGTGGCATTGTTCCGCAGTCTCAGCAGGTTAATGAGGTGGAGGAGGTTATCAAGGAGCTCAAAACCAATCCAGGGTTCTCGGCGTACGTCATCATGAACAACGACGGTGAGCGAGAGGTGAAGCGAGTTAGACTAGCCAAACATCAAAGTCGTGTCAGCGCTTGATTCTCTGGTTGGAGGATGGCCTGCAGGGGCGGATCAGATTCGTGCACAAAGTATTGTGGCGTGCTTGTCTTAGATCGGGTTCACGTTGAAAAATTATGCTGTGGGGCTAGGCGGGGCAAGTCGCGGCTGCATTGATGAGAAGGCACGCCCGGTCGATTCATCGAAGCGCGAGTAGGACATGTGCGACGTGTAAATAGTGAGTACATGTAACATTTGCTTTCTGCAGGCGAGGATTGCTACGCTTGTCGACAAACTAGAAACGTTGGATTCGGTACTGCACACAATGCCTGGTCGGCGGGAACCCGGCACGGAACCCTACGGCGTTGTAGGCGGGTGTGGGAAGCGTTCCCCGTTCTCCTTTTATTTTATTTTGATCGGTCTCCTCGACGCTCTTTCTCGTTTGGTGCGGTAGCTGGTCTTTCTATCATTTTGTTTCTCTTCCGAGTGGTTTTTGTACCCTATTTTTTTCTGTTTCTTCGTGGGGTCGTGTATGCCGGGTTTTGAGACCACGGGCTCCCAATCTTTCTTTTTTTGAGCTAATGTGAGAAACAACAACAACAACAACAACAACAACAACAACAATCAGACGGCAAAGGATTGAAGATGTGAATTTCGAAGCTCTCCTCGACTACAGTACGTCAGAGAGAAACCTAACCCCTAATTGTTAATTGTGAACACCGGACAACAGTACACATCAGAGCGCCTACATTTGTTGAATTTGGACACCGGCGCCGCTTGCACTTTATCGCTTCCGAGGCTCACCACTCCCGTTGCCGTCCTTAACCTGTGTCCCAGACCAATGACAGGACTTACGAGGTCTACTCATCGCAACACGTACGTGTGCATACTGTTTTACGCACATTCGTCCGGTGCTCTACATAAACATTCAATTCAACTTTCAACCCTCCCCCTCGATGTGTCGTCGACAGGGAGAAAGACGACAGACCATCCTGTGAGTGTATGTGTATTTTTTTGTTTTGGATATATATTTTTTTCTGTTTTGGGGACGTAACATCTATCCGTCTTCACTGGGACCAGGCGCCAAGGTTCGTTTTCGAAGTACAGCTGGAAGATCATTATGTGGGTCCTTCGGTCCAGTGCCGTTGTTTCCCCACCCACGGCACGATGCGGTCCTTACCATAGCAGCTGGCTTCCACCTACACTGCAACCTCGCGGAGCAGGGGGACACGGCAACGAGCTCCTTGTAGTGTATCGGTCTAATGACCTCGACGTCGCCTCCGCCACTTTGCATGAAAAAATGACGCCACTTGCAGGGATTGTGATCAAGTACGAGAGCATGGAGTACCGAGCGGCCGTGCACCACGCAGCGTTGGTGCTCGACCTCGCCAGCAAATCCAAGAAGTACATGCGAGAACTCTTCGAGCCACCGGACGTGAGGCTTATGCTCTGCACACACATTTTTCGCCTGCCCGATTCGCTCAACACTTGGTATGTGGCTACCGGCCTCATCGCCTTGCTTCACAACGAGTGCCGCCGCAAGTGCTTAGCAGATGTAACTCCTTGTGAGCTGCTGCTATGCTACCTTTGACGCAGTCATGAGTTTCCCTGAACCTGCGATGACAGACGATCACCAAGCCAGCAATAACGAATGGCTTGCTCGTAAAGGCTGCTCCGACATCAAGAGAAGAGTCGGAATGTTGCGTTGAGAACTCCGTGAAACAACAATGTTCATTTCCTAGGCACTTTCAGCTGTCAGCATTGAAAAACAGACAAGCAAATAATTTCTATCCGGGCCCTCATCCACCTCTTGTTTTCCTGTATGTTTTCCTCGTTTCGACCTGATCTCGTTTCCACGCGCGCAGCTTTTCGCCCACTCTCAAACGCACAACTCCCCTCCTTCTCTCTCTCTCTTTCTCTCGCACACCACACGCGAATTGTTTTTCGTCCGCCCATCCCCCGCGGATACACCCCCCCCTAGAACGACGTGGAATCATTGCGGCTGAGAACAGGGGAGCACGAGATGATCATCGCCTTGCATGAGAGTTTCACCCTGGTAGTCGTTCAAAAGGTATGACGGGAACATGTGGGAGAAATAATAGCAGGCAAAACACTACCTTCACCACAGCAAAGTGGCCATCGCTGCTGCGACATAGTGTTGCGATGTAGACAAATATCATGCCATCAATATGATGTACACAAGAAATGTAGCAGACTATAACTTCCGTGCCAGAGTTTAAAACGCACGCGAGAGGAGATGACCCTCTCCACGAGGAATCAACACGTGCGTCTGTTTCGACTTTACTCCTCTAGGAGCCTTCGCGGCACTTGCGTCAAAGTCCCCACGATTTTCATCCCCATCAGAATCGAGAAACGATATCGACGCTTGCTGGCACACATTCGCATCGCTCACCAAAATCATGGAGTTCAGCGAGTATGGCAAGATAAACGAAAGGCACGCATGGCATTGGAAAAAATGCTGGATAATCCGGGGTAGTCAGTCCTTTTAGAGCGAAACCAGGTGGGGGGTTGCACCGAATATCTTTCGAGCAGAGGTTTACAGCCAGCGTTGGACAGCGTAAGGAACTACATAGCCCAACCAGTGAGCGAATACTCCCCCTGCCTCGCCAATACTCCCGTCTACAGGACCCCAACTCCAAGAAGAAGGTGGAGGAAGAGGAAGAGGGCGCCGAAGGAGAGGAGGAGAAGAAAGACTAGGGCCGACGAGGGCAAACCTTGAAGTGCTACAGCAGTAAGTAGTGGAAGGCGACACCATTTCCACCGAAGGAATTCAACCAGCTTGGATCACGTTGTGAGCGACAGCGATGCCTAGGATTGTAAGTACCCCTCGGGGGAGTATTGGTGAGGAGGACACTTGCAGAATTCGGCTGCAGCAGCCATTGTGTTGGTTCATTGCACGTCCCCTTGGCTTGACTTTGCTTGAGGCCCTCGTTGTCGTGACGAAGGCCCGCTATTAACCGCACGGTTTTTTTCGATAGCGCCTGGACAGAAGTGCTAGGCAAACCGTGGTGTCGGTGGATACGTTGGAACTGGGGTGACCCTCTGATCCGTTTCTCCATGATGACAGATGAAGCGTGTAAACTTCTTGTCTACCCGCCTAGGCCATGTGCGGCAAGGCCGATCTCCCATTTTTCTTCCTACCTGTAGCATCAATGGTCAATCAAGGGGGTGCTATTCACCATCTTCCCAACTATTCCTGGCAAGACGGGGTTGACCGCAACTGGCGGGAGGAATGCAAGTGATGGGGCGGGGGGCGGGAATGGGGATGCTACTCGTTGGTTCTCTGTCTCGTCACATGATGAGCATTGACCATGTGCCATTCCTTGGAGGAAAGCTGCCCCCATTCTCCTGTAGTCTTTGAGATAGTATACAGAAGCCGTGAACGTTTGGAGGTTCTCGACATTCACCCCAGTCTACCGAACAGTGGGTTCCACGTCGACAAAGGGGGCCGAGATGATCCTCTGAAGCATCTACGTGCACCACGCCCGCTTGTGCGTCCTCCAGTCGACTTGTTCTGGATGGGGGGACTTCAATGGAAACGCCTACAAAGGCTTTGGGTTACGAAATTGCTCTTGTTGTGTGAGGAGGCCAGTACAAAGTAAGGAGATTCAACACAAAGGGATGCTGAAGCTGTGCTCAGTTGGTGCTCTTGGTGATTTGTCGGTGGTCGTGGTGATGATGATAGCCATGATGGTGGTGGTGTATTGTGTGTGGTTGCTGCTGCTGTCCGAGAAAAAAAAAAATGCGGGAAAAAAACGCTTCTTAACACAGAATTGCATTCTGTTCACTCCTGAGAGAAAACTCGAACCCCCTACGTTCTTCGAGGAGGATTTCGGGGTTAACGTCCCCCACTAAACCGCCCGACGAAATCCTGATCAATAAGGTTGATTCGCCAAGGCGTTCTCTTTGTGGAACGCGTCCCGAGGAAAGAGAAGCGGTCTCCGTGGCACAATTGCAGGGGATAGATCATGAAAGACAGATGTTATGTCATTGACGACACCATCACGAAACGGCCGTCGTGAGCACCACAACTCACACGCCCCTGTTGTACAAACACGCCCCGACAGTTCAATAAAGACGGCACTTGAAGTAGAAAAACAACCAATCGGGCCGTGAGGTTCCTGACTTTTGCGAGAGCGTAATGCCATATTGGCGTCGTATCCCCCACTTGCCGTTTTTCTCTGCTCCACGACCGCGAAGAAAAGCTGCGAACCATCCCAACCCCGCCCAGATAAAAACTATTTCCGAATCCACGTGCTGGATACCTTACGAATCCGCTGTAATGTTGTCGGGCTCGTCACAGCATGCCCCCTGGAAACATGAGTACGCCCTCTTCCTCGAAACGAGACTCACCATGGCTAGGAAAAGGGGGGGCGCATGGTGTCCACGCCATGCACACACAAAAAAGGGAGAGGACACAAGGAAACAAGCACAAAAATACATCGCCGCCGTGGTGGATACCATGCCGGAAGCGGAACGAGACCCCGACCCCTAGGGACGGCTGTGCATACTACACTCACTACACCTCTTGATACATGCGTGGCTATATATCACTCACCGTCAGGCAAACAACAAACACTCCCCACTCTCTAACCCTTACCCTATGTTCTAACCTCTAAGGCACACAAACCATGAGTACATCCCTTCCGCTACATGCCGGAGAATCGCAACGCCCTGCTGAAGGTATGCAAGAAGCTAGGTATCGCTACTTGTGGTACACGGATGCACAATAGGCCAAGGGTGGCACGCAATGGAGACTTCTTAGGCGGCGTCGGAGATACCGGAGATCTCTTCTCCGCGGGTGCCCGCGCGCCAGGCTCCCTTCCTGGGGAGGCCGGTAGCGATAGCCTTCCTGTTCCGCCTTCCTGTGGCGTAAACGTGGGCAGCCCCGGCGGCAATCTGCTCGGTAGGGGCGGACAACCACCCAAGCAACGACGACGTACGTACAGTATGTAGCGGAAGACAGAACGACGCAAAGAGGACGTATTTCGTGTCGGCCGTACGAATCCCTGCAGTATCCTAAACCTCAGGAACTGCACGCAGGAGGTATCATACGAGGCGAAAGAATCATCCTTGAGGCTGGAAAGTCATCGTTCGATCCGGCGGAGCTCCGACCATACACGGTTGGATCTATCTCACCTTGGCCACAACAATGATGAGCAGGAAAGAGTGTAAGTTTCCGAGTTGACACGCCCGTACGCAACGACAGCGCCGTCCCCCTGTGGAGAGGCTCTACTTAGCAATATATGTTGTTGTTGTTGTTTGTTGTTGTTTCTCACATTAGCTCTATAGTCCACAAAAAATGGGGAGCCCGCGGTCTCAAAACCCGGCACATACGACGCCGCGGGGAAACAAAACAAAAACAGGGTACAGACCACTCGGAAAAAGAAAACAAAATGATAGAAAGAAAAGAACAGGTATCGCACCGACCGCTCGAGAAAAGAGCCCTCGGAAACCGATTAAAATAAAACAAAAACAAAAATAAAGGAGGACGCTTCCCACACCCGCCCAAAGAAAAAATCAAAGGGTAACGTACCAGCACCAGGCACTACGCACCAGGGCATGGGAGTAACGGAGCAAACAGGACAAAGAGGCGGCAGACGGGCAGACAGCCAGACGTACAAAAACAGAAGCAACAGCAAAGGCGAGATCAAGGTACCCAACACAGCAGAGTAGGCAGGGAGGTCATGAAAAAAAGAATCACAGCACAGAGGCCGAAGGCAATACAAAGGACATACATCAACGAGTATAGCATACAGCAGGGAGGGAAACAGGGCGCAACAACATCAGCCGGGTACATCGTTTGCCACAAGTGCTGCCCCGGCCGCCCTACTCGCTTCTACAGCAGTGCCCGGTCGCCGTTTCTTCCCCCCCACCGCCGCTTCCCCGGCTCTCTTTCTCTTCGGTCCTGAGATGGCCGTACTCTCTGCTTCTGCTTCCCTCGCGCGCTGGCGCTTCGCGGACGCTTCCGCCTCCTGCCTGTGCCATTTCCTCATGAACCATGCCGCCCCGTCCTCGACCTTGTTGTACCACACCTCCGGGTCCTTGGCGCTCTCTTTCCATTTACCCCCTTCCTTTTCGTCTCCCATGTTGAAGGCCACGAGGTCCTCTCCTAGACGAGACACCCAGTCGCTCTCCTGCCCGCCCCGGTATCCCACGCCCCCCGCCATCGCTCCTAACAGCATGCGCTTGGGGAGGCGGCGTATCACCACTGAAAGACTTCCTGTGCGAGAAAACATCGCAGTCGAAGGGAATGTAATGGAAGCCTTTGCAGTGAGTGGGGGACAAAACCTGCTGGGGACTGAGTTATATGAGTCTTTTAGCGACTGACTACTTGTATACACCAAAGTATCGAACCTTTTACATGCGTATATTTGTACACTGCAGTATCGAACCTTGCAAAATATTCTCGCTATCGACCTACACGCGGTAATGAAAAACGAGCAACCCTTGACGAAAACAAAAAAACACCACCAAACGCCTTCCGCAGGCATGCAGTACGAGACCAGTCCCTTTCAGAGAGGAGGAGAGCCTTTCGGGAGAGGCAATGAGGATACGCACACGAGGACACACCAAAACCTACACAACGCCTCCCTCCTACCCGAACGTCCATGGGTGATCGGTCCTGTGGGGACAATGCATTTCCTCTCGAGGACGCTTGATCAAAGGCCCAACAACCAAGGTATTCAACACATGTCTTCTTGAGGACGATTGTTCAATGGTCTAACAACCATGGCTGCAAAACATGTCCTCTACAGGGCTTGTGGTGAATGGTCTAACAACCAAGCCATCCAAAACACGAGTTGATAGATATGCTTGTAGCAGTGCCAAGTGGTTGGTACGGGATGTTCCCATGGAATGAGGTAGAGCGGAATACCG
>CACKRE030002943.1:66806-84388 GCA_902602495.3 Ectocarpus sp. CCAP 1310/34
AGACACAGACAGAGACAAATGTGGTGGTGGAGGGGAAGGCGATCGTGAAAAACAAATACTTGGTATATCTTACGCTTGGCCAGTTTAAAAACGCTTGCGGGCAAATAGCACTAAACGGCGACACGAGTTCACACTGTCCCCACGGCTACTAGTGAAACACAGAAGAAATCGATCTTGCTGCCGTTGGTTGAACAACGCCATGAACGATTCGCCAGACAGCTTCCCTGTCAGACACGAGCCAATTTTTCTCGTTCTGAATGTGTAACCGCTTTCGGTAGTTCGCTTGTACCCCGCGCTCGTTGGTTTGTAAAAGGCAATGGCGACAGCACCATCAATAGCTTGAAACACCGCGTGCGATCGCTATCGGGGGGTGTTTGACGGTTCAAGGGATTGACGACAGCGGAATATGACGGCAAGATAAGATTTCCACAATAATAGTGTGATTCATCTCCGCATGCATACCTCTGCCGGGTCGACGCTCTCCAGGAACGCTATCGCGTCCTCGTTGCAGCACAGCCGGTTCAACACGGACTTGCACCTGCTCCCCGCCAAAGCCCAAGAGGACAAGGAGACAAAACGAACGAAACGAACGAAACGAACGGATGAGGGAGTCGCAGCAGAAGGGGCCCCGCGACGAGGCGGGACGGACAGGGGGTGTGCTTGTGTGGTTTTCGCGTCGGGGGCGGAAAACACCACAAGAGGCTCTGGTTTCGGTTCACTATAACAGGGTCCCTTGCAGAACTGCGAATCCCTACTCCTTGTACCACAAACGTCTTGAGCAAGGTATACATAGCCAAGGATGTGGTGGGATCACGACAAACTTGAATAGTCAAGAAAGGGACTCCAACAAACACGGTCGGTATACATGGCGAAGCATACCTTACGAGGCGAAACACCGTCCTCCGAGCCAGAGCCCCGTCCAGCTGAAGGCATGCGCGCCACGCCTCTATCCCCGACGCGGCCTCGGCCAGCAACTGCACCAATCACGAATCATGGAGAAGAACAACGCATGCACAACATGGGTCACGGATCCAACATCCGTTGTATGAATATCATGGCATCGACAATGATTTTGTATCGTGGATCATATGGTCGACATGACTGGGGACGCCGCTGGTTAAAGGAACACGCAGGGCGGGATGGAGAATCTAAAGGGCATGGCGGAAAACAACCGACTGCTGTAGCATAATCAGAAAACACCAGCAGCAACACCACAGTACCACAGCGAACCAAATTGGATAACGAAAACAACGGCAACAAATCCCAGCGCAAATCACCGTCCCTCAGCAACACCAGCCAGCAGCAGAGGGCTTGAACACACGCCGACGGCATGTCCCAGACTGGGAAGGAGTAGCGAGTTGATGACCGCTCGTGACGCAAACCAAAGCAAACCACCCCCCCCCCTCCAAAAAAAAAGAAAGCCCGCACCTGTCCGCAGTGCTCCACTTGGAAAAGCGGGGATCGCTCTCCTTCAACCACCTCGGAATCGCACCGAACCACAAGCTTCTTCCCCGGATACTGCGACGGAACGTGAGCGGGAAATATCGTAAGCGCCAAGCAGGCAGTTAGCAGAGCCGGAAGAAAGAACCAAGAGCGAGCCAGATGGCAAGGAGAGGAGGAACAGGGAGCAGGGTTAAGCATGCATTGCTCTAGACTACTGGTTAGGCACTGCTACGCCCTCGGAGTGCACGCACGGGAGTTACTTTCCTCCCGTTGAGAGGTTGGACACGTTCGGTCCGTTGCGCTCTTTGTCCTCCTCCTTTGCCAACACCTTTTGGGCAACCGCTTGTTGCTCAGCCGTACAGACGCCCCCGTGAAGGAAATATGGAAATATCACCACCGTGGGCTTCAAAGCAATTGCCAGAACATTAGGGTTCGAACAGCCGGCATGGCCACAAGTCTTCTTACCCTCATCGAACCAAAGCATCTATGACATCACCTCCTAAACGACGAATGCCACAGATCTAGCCTGGCCAATACATGTACCCAAACCACGACCGTTCATCCAAAAATAGCAGCAACAACAACACCGACAAGACCAGAAACTCAACGAAACAAAACAAAAAATCACCCCCCTTTCCCCCGCCTCCCCAGCCCTATCTGCGTACTCCTTCCTCTCGCTCTGACCTGCTTGAAATTACACCGCACAAATCGCGAGTGAGTGCACCGGTACCCCGGCGGGAACATGAACGCCTCCGTGTGAAACCCGGGCCGAGGCGACACGATCCCGAAGCTGACGACCTCATAGGGTCCGTATCGAAAGGGTACGAGGGTCTTGCGCAGCAGCCTCTGGGCCTGGAGGGCGCGGGCGAGGACGAGCCGGAAGGGTACGAGGGACATAGGGAGGGAGGGAGGGAGGGAGGGAGGGAGGGAGGGGGTTCACGAAAACAATTGCGACGGAGATATGGGCACATCTCCCCTCCCCGGACATGGAGTACACAACCAAACGTTTGTCTACCATCGGAACGACGTCAAGCATGACACCCATGACCGATCTCGTCGTCCTTTTGGTACCGAACCGCCTTCTTCACAATGCTCTTGCTCTGTCGGAGATGTGTCGAGACAATCCTCTTACTTTCGCGTGCCGAGCAACCATCATCTGCCAACACCGTGAGGCGCCCTCAAAATGTCGTTCGCCTGGGCTCTTCGCCCGTACATGCAGTACATACCGCAACACCGACACCCCCACGACAGAGCAACCAAACCGACAACTAGAAACGACGATCGCAAAAACAGATCAACGAACACGTTTCCCGCCCCGCAAGAGAGCTATTCACCCACCTGCTTGATACACTTCTTCCGAGAGGCCTCCTCGGAGGGAGCTGCTACTACCCCTTGCCGTAGCTGCAGCTCCTGCTCCTCCTCCTCCTCGAGTAGCTCCTGCCGCTCTTGCGCTTGCTCGTCCTGCCGGCCCCCATTGCCGTACTTCGCCTCCCCTGCCGCCGCCGCCGCCGCCGCCGTCCCCTGCGGGTTCGATCCTCCCCTTGGACGCCGGGGCAGCACCAAGACCCCCGCCCCGGCGTTTCCGCCGCCACCGCCGCCGCCACCTTTGCTACCGCCCTTCATCGTCAACACTACGGAAGACGGCCCCCGCTGCCTCTCGCTCCAACCATCCCTAACACCCCAGGAAGAAGACGACTGCTGCTGCTGCTGCTGCTGCTGCTGCTGCTGCTGCTGCTGCTGCTGCTGGACCGCCGGCGCGGCCGGTGAATTGCTCCTGGGCCTGGCGATCTTGATGGTTGTCGGCTTCTTGCTGCTGCTGTTGTTGGGTGGCCCCGCTGCTGCTGCTGCCGCCGCCGCCGCAGCCGCGGTTGGAGACTGCGACGAGTCTCGCCCGGCAGCAGGCGGCGCGATCTTCGGCGTCCCCTTCGCGTTGAACGTGATCCGGATCTTAGGGAGCACCTGTTTGACGCCGCCAGTTGCCCCGCCACCCCCGCCGCCGCCGCCGCCGCCGCCGCCGCCGGTCGTGCCTGGTCCTGGATGCGGAGGCTTTCTTTTTTTCGACGGTGGGCGGACGGCGCCCGAAGCTGGTGAGCCCCAGTCCGCGTGCTGCGATGCTGGCGCCGGACTAGACGACGTCGAGCCACCGCTGGAACCGCCGCCCGCCCCGCCTCTGCTGTTCTTTAGTCTCACCTTCAACTTCTTGATCTGTGTGCGTCCATCCATCCAACAAACAAAATTCGACCAATTCGCGCGAAGGGCATATTCCATGGGCAGGTTGTAGGACCGATGGGAGCGGGGGGGCAGGGGGGAAGGGTAGGTTTGAGAGGTTGGTGTTGCCGCCAAATCACATGCACATGTAACCGAAGAGACGAACACGTCGTGTGATGCTCGGATCGTCCCCAAACCCTCGGAAAAACAAAGGCATCCACACACCGCAAAACCCGTACGACGCTCTACAAAGCAAAGCAACGGACGCTTCCTGTACATCACATCACCCCGAAACTTCCCCGAGCCATTTGGCTCAAACAAAGACCCACGAGGCGACTAACCTTGCCCTCCCCCTCGTTCCCTCGCCCCCCCGCCACCTCGTGGTCTGGCGGTTCTCCGGACTCCTCTTCATCCGCCAGCATGTCCGACATGTCCGACTGGGCGGCTAGCAACGGCGCGAGCTTGGCGTTGTACATGGCCTGTGATGGTACCGCAATCGAGAGAGAGAGACACACACACACCAGTGACGTCGGAGGCAAATCGTGGTAGGGGCAGCTGCAGCTGTAGCACAAAAGAATTAACAAAACTGCGAAAAATGTAAGGTGCCCCTTGGTGCCTCCCTTGGTGCCTCCATACGGCCCCACAACCCTTTTCCTCGTTGTCCTCGGCGATCTCCGTGAATGCTTGTGTCCAATCGCATGCAGCACGCAAAGGCCAAGACAGACTTTCTCCTAGCAGTTGTGCGCCGACGCTGACACCAGCGAACCAGTGCTCCAACAACTTACTTCAAAGGCCCCGCCGCAGCTCTCTCCCCAAGCTCTCGCCCAATCACCGGGAGGGTTATAAGCGAGACAGTTAGCGAAGACGAGCCGGACCTGGGCAGCAAAGCCCAGAATATCGCCAGCGAACCTGTTTCGGTGTAGCCGTACGGAAATAACGAATTGTCTGGGTCCTCGCTTGAGAGAGCAAGTGAAAGAGCGAAGGCGAGCAGGAGGGAGGGGGCCCAGGAGCGGACTAGGGGCGAGGGGGGGCAGGCGGATAGCTGCCACCTGACTGCTTGACGCAACAGCTTGGCGCTCAGCCTTTCTTCCCTCGTTCTCTCTAGACCTTCCTCCCCCGTTCAAAACCACCCGTCCAAAACGCCGTGGGTGCATTGAAACGTGATGGGTGCATTGTCAAACCGTCAACCGCCAAGCGACTAGGCTCTCCCACCCCCTCTCCGGTCTCCCAACCCCTTCGCCTTTACCCCCATCCCTCACCCGCCCGTCCGCAGCTTCCTATTGATCGTCCCGAGGTCCATGGGCGTCTGCACGTACTTCTCGTAGCCGGGAGCGGTGCGGGGATCGACGGGGGCGAGGAAGAGGCCGGCGTGCTTGTGCTTCATGAGGGAAGACATGACGTCCGCCATCCTGGCCTCCGCACGAGCCCGATTTCGCTCCTGGGGGTTACGGTTGCCGTGACGCACGCGCGTGAGCGTGAGCGAGGCCGTTACAGCGGAGAGGGGGGCGGAGAACGGGAATCGCCCGATGGCTACTGGAAGGGCGTCACACGTTTGCAGTTCTCGTAGACTGGGTGGCGCAACCCGTTGCAACATCTGTTGTGTGGTCGATTGAAAATAAGAGGGGTGGATTATCGCTGTACAAAGCAGCAACGCATCACCGTGTTTACTGCGGCTGCCACCCAACATGCCGCCCACGGAGACCCAACAGCGGCAAAATCGAAGCAGAGCGTACGGTCCAGGCCCACCCAAATACAACTCCGCCGCCGACTCTCCTGTGTTAAAACACGGTGTCTGTTTTAACGTTTGGCTGTGCACTGCGCCGCACTCGACTGCAGACGATTGCCGTAAACGCTGCACTACTGCTGTTGTATGGTACTCTTTGCTTGTTGTACAACGAAACACGAGCGCGGTGAGGATACGAGGAGGTAGGGGACGAAACACCCGCACCTTGGTAAACACGTTTACCAAGCCCGCTTGCACCTTCTATTGACCCTCTGCCTTACAAAAAAATAGCCCTGCCCCCCACTCCAGGAACGGGTACACCGCACGAGAGACTCCTTGGTAACTATCTGTTCGGTATTGGATCACATGCAGTCGGAATCCAGAGGCTGTACCCTTCCGGCCTGTCTCCTACTACTGTACGCCGCCTGCCTTTTAGGGGAGCCTGTTGGTTGTTGCGAGCGAGCTCGTTTTCATCCCAGCAACAACTTCCGTCTTTCCATTGGCCAGTCGGCGAACGCGGTCGATTTCCAATCGAAGCAAACGTATAGAACACGCGGCCACTCTGTCGGGGAACTCCGCGGACCAGGCGATGTGGTGTGTCCGCATTTCGTGTCCCCCTCGAGAAAGAGACTTATTTCTGTCTTTCATTCGCTCGCGATCTGTACCAACTACGAGTAAGAGCACACACAACATATGTGTACATCCTGCTGAAGACCGGCGTCTTTTCGTTGGTCAGCCGGCTAAATATCGCGGTCGATGCTATGCATAGTTCAAAACACACACACACACACACACACACACACACACGCTGCCAAAAAGTTGCTGCCAAAATGACGATGAGAATAGTGATGGTAGTAGTGGTAAATGCAACAAGAATGATAGAGAGAGCACTCCTAAACGAAGTCGAGTGCAGGGTGACAGTCTTAGTAGACACGTGCAGTTTTCTTCTATTATTACTACGGTATCTGTCTTTAATCCTGAGAATAGCGTAGCTCCCCCTACGACGCTCGGTCCCGGGGTCCCAGATAGTGGACTATAGAAACATTTTGTGTTTCCCACCGCACCGAGACTGACGTCTTTTCATTGGTCAGCCGGTTAGCGCGGTCGATGCTAATAACAAAAACACACACACACACATGCGCGTGCGCGCGCGACACGCTGCGCCCACCCACCTCTGGATCTGCTGCCGCCGCGCGCCGTGGCCGCTTCAGCGAGTCATCACTACCACCACCGCCGCCACCATATCCACCAAACCCATCACCATACGGGCGTTTCGAAGCCATGCTCCAGCCTCCCGTCCCAGCTGGGAGGAGAAGGGGCTGAGCAGCAGGGGTAACGAAAGAGAGGGGTGAATTGATTGCATCAGTGGGGACGTGCTGTGAAAAAAAAATGCACAACGCTCCGAGGGTGACAATAGCGGGCCGTAGAGCATCGCCGCCTGGTGCTATCTAGAGGTGGTACATCATTTTCGTGTTGATGCGAGCGTCCTGAGTCAAGCTTGTTTCGATTCCAAACGAGAAAGAGGACGAGTGGGGGCTGGGCACACAAGTGAGTGTGATCGGGGGTTGACTGAACGCCCTATGCATAGACTGGTGTGTATAAGAAGGTCGACAGCATTTGTATTCTGATCACGTTGTGTTTCTGACTTATCTTTGCAAATAAGAAGGGGATGGCACGGCAGTACTTGGTGTTGGTGTTGGTGTTGGTGTTGGTGTACATGATGACTCACCTTCGGCAACCAGTCATGTGTGCCAGTGGAAAGCGCCTGTTAATTATTTTTGTGGTGCACTTGGCTGCTGTGTCTGTTGAACCAACCCCTACGGCGTTTGAGAACAAAGGAACACACCGCAGGAATTCTTCTGTGCCGCCCAGGACCGGGGCTCTTCACTTAAGGAGGCAATTCATGGCGGTACGTAGGTGGAACAAAGTGCGAGCGACGGTCAACACACCGGAGGAGCCAACAGCAGTAGGTGCCGAGTCCAACCCCGCTGTACTGCAGTAGACTGTAGACAGGAGGCACTCCGGCAAAACACTTCGTCCCTGTAGGTATCCTGCTGCAGCCTGTCTACTTTCTGTGCCTCGCGGCCTTCAGATAAAATTGCCCTGGTTCAACTGTAAGCGTGGCTACCACTGATGCTGCCTGTTTCCGAACAAAGCACAAGCTCTCACTACACTTCCACGGGCGAAGTCAAGTTGACGCAAGCAGCTGCTGTTGCTGACTTGCACAGCAGGTCGCTGGTGCGGCCTCTCAGTCGGTGTTCGAACGTACCAATTGGACCAATTCAAAAGTTCGCCTCTATTTCCAAGACAAAATACGGGCGTGTGCGAGTGGAAACACCACAACTCTCTAGGGACACCTACCCCAACTAACACCAACCCCAGGCTTCGAAATGCCCTGCTACCCTACGGCTTGTCCCGCTGGTGGCGATCTAGCAAGCGATGCACCAAACCGCTTGTGTGCTTGTTGAGCAACCCGGTTTTTTTCTCCGTGCTTGGCACTATTCGGTCTGTATGGCAAAGAAGCGCGGTTCATTTGGGTCCTTCACGAAAATCCTACGCGTCAATCCGCGGAGCGAGACCACGTCCTTCGCCAAGGGAGAGGTGCACTCACCAATGATCCACCCTGTTCGTCCAAAAGGATCGCCCGCGAGAGAGGATTTCCGGGCCGGCTGAAAAATGAGCTAGGGAGGGGACGTTTTGGAGCATATCCCGCCAAAGAAGTGCACCTCGATCATATGAGTTGCAAAACACGTAAGGTCGAAAACCCGCACGGGCAAACCCCCCGCCCGTACCATGTTTTCCACCTACCATTCCATCCACCGTCCCCCTATCTTTGGCGTTGGCTGCCTGTGCTCGCTGTGTCGCACTCTGCTCCCTGCTCCACACACCGCTCTCTCCGTTCTCCTCTCTCGCCGTTTAGCATCTCGTGACAGGTGTGTCGGGTATTATGCGTGCATTGGGGTGCTGCCTTCGCTCTTCACACACCGTACCGTAATCTTTGGGGCGGGTGCCAACGAGAAAAAACATGTGCAAACACCAGCAGAATGGCAACGACCAACGATGACAACTACAGCTGCGTGGCTCGTGATCGTCCCCTGCGGAGCGCGAGAGTAATCGTCGAGTTCGGCAGAGGTCGTTGTTGTCCAGAATCCAGGATCGCCATGAGCTCCGGGCCCTTTGCTTGCGAAAGGCACGCTCGTTGGTATGCGCGACGACAACAATTTTTTGTGTGCGGTGTATCTCGCCGAGAGCACCAACGACCAAACGCACACCTTTCCGCACGATCGCCCTCGGATGTTGCGGGCAAGGACCACAGCACGTGATCTGCGAATCTAGCAGGACACTGTCACGTGGCAGTTGAGACGATGGTCCTTTTGCCCGAGGCGGGGATAATCTTACCTACAATTGAGTTTCTTTCCTGCGTCGGTCAGCCTGCCAGAAGAGGCGGCTGATCCATCGCGGGGCGTGTCAGGATCCGCCGAGCGGTCGCTTACAGCTGTAGTTTCGGCAGAGAGGGCCTGTCGCACACAGGATCCCGCTCACGGAAAGCGTGGTGTCTACTTTTTCGATGCTCGAAAGTTATCGAAGAGAGTCGTGACTATTGAAGTAGGAAACCACGGGTGTCTACTCTCGCATGCTCAAAAGCTACCAAACAGAGCCGCGACATAGGCGCTCTTCTGTCTGCTGCCTGTAGTTTTCGAGCGTCGCAAGGTAAAGACACCATGCTTTCCATGCCAGCGATTCTGTTTGCGACAGAGAGGGCCAGATGAACAAAGAGGGAGAGAGAGAGTTTTTAATTGGGAATTCATTTCGATGAGGATACGTGGACCTATTGAAACGACGCTCGCTCTCGGCAACCAGGATCAGCAGGCAACCAGGCTCAGCAGCATCTTTGAACCTGCGTTCGTCCTCACACAAGACATACGCGCTGCGCACACACTGCGACCAACCCCGCCCCCACTTTGAACAACGAAAAAAGGAATTCCGAGGGAGTTGGTGGGCGGTGTCCAGAACGAAGGCATATCTCGCAGCAGCATAGTCTACGCGTTGGCTGGGTTGCTTTACTTTTCTTTGCCAAAGAAGTTCTCGCGAAGAGTGCTCGCGGTGCAGTTTTCTGCACATGCTGCCCACACGTTGGCAGGACTTGAAGTTCACAAATACAGTCATGGATCAATACGAGGAGGAGGCATGGAGTAACATATTTTACCGTGTGCATACGTACGTGACAAACACCCGACAAACCAACTTACCCAAGACCTTCTTTCTTCACCTTCCCAGCATATCATACGGTCGCCCCGGTGGTCCAGTGGGTAGCCTCGAAGCCTGCTAAGGGCCAGGTCATGGGTTCGAGTCCCGACAGCGTGATTTTTTTCTCAAATCCTAGTCTCCTTTGGAAGCGACACGCTGCAAAGCTCGTTGTTAGTAAACATGACCGACTTCATAAGTCGCGAAGGAAGGGATCGCTGTACCCTTCTCGCGATAAAAATATCTGTGGCAGGAACCGCAGGAGGGGGTCCAACCCCCGCCTCCTATGTGACCCCGGTTGCCTCGTCTAGCTGGTAAAAGTGGAGGATAGGGACCAGAGGGGCAGACGACAGAGTCCAATGATGGGAGAAAAACAACAAACAACAACAACGACACAGAGAGATGCGCAAGACGGCTACCAGACTGTCGTGTTGAGCCTGTTTCCCACAGGGGAGATATCGCTGTGTGCTGCATGTGAAATCGTAGCAATATAGATAGCTTCCGCTGACGCTATGAAGTCATTGCTAATCCATCCTAGACTCTTTTCTTTGAAAGTAGATGGATTCGTTGTGTAATATTCAGAAGAAAAAAGAACATGTCACTACATACGCACATACGTATGCGTTTGAACATCAATCGGATCGAGCCTACGCGAGGGCAGCATGACAATGGGCCATACCACGACGATCTGGCAAATGCATCCAGCCACCACGTTTGTTGCTGCCCGATGCTTGCACCCGGGACGCCGCCCACTGGCTCCCTGGGGTTTAGTCTTAATCGCCGAGAGTGTTGGTCGCATTGGACGCATAGCACGCATGCTTTTGTAAGGAGGGAAGAATGCAGGTTCAATGTAGCTGGCAAGCTTGGTCGAAAGAGCGCGAGTCTACAACGTGTTGGTGTTCTTCCTATCGGAAGAACAACAATACACCCCGATGGTGCACGAGGAGAAATCCCGCTAGACAATAGAATGTTCTGGAATCATACCACTAACAGTGAGCCTGTATTGCAAAACGAAATTTATCAGTCAAGTAGAGGCCGCTGACGGGCGCGTTGAAGGTTTGTTCCGGCAATGTTTTCCAAGTGTGTGCTCCGTGTGGACCCCCCCCGCCCCCCGGGGTTCCGTGGCATCAACAGTAGTAATCATGGAATCATAACATCGAGAGAGGCCTCCGCGCTGTAATTTTGTTGATGTTCTGTCTACTGCGCTCCTCGCCGCAGGGGCGAGATCCCTCGTTTGCACGTTGGTGGCTCGTTAAGCTGTGCACACACACGCATGCTCTTGAGTGATCTGGATCTACTCTACGGACTTGTATCGTTGGATAAGCCCTTTTGGGTCTTCAGGCGTACTGACGGATCATTGATAGATCATTCGCATATGCTGGTGTGTTGGCATGCCATGGAGTTGCCGCCCTGTATCCCTTCACGCCAGCTACTGGCAAGTCCATAGGAGGTAGGTGTGTCTTTGTTATTTGCATCGACCGAGCTCACCGATGGCCAATGAAAAGACGTCAGTGCCAGCGGGAAAATCAAGGTCCCTGGCAGGGTGCCACAATTCGGAAATTGCTCGTTGCGCTAGATGCGAATGCCAGTGCATCTCTGTATTGCACAGAGACACACATCATAGCTCCATCCATATATATAGCTCCATCATAGCTCCACATACATGCCCTCACCCAACTCTATGAAGCGTCTCAAATGCAAAAAGCGGAGGGCAGTAAATGGGGCAGATGAAGCTCAGCCAAGCCAGGATATCCTTGTATGCTGCATCTCCAAATTTGAAAATCGTACACTCCCAAGATCCAGCAATCATCGTGTGAGCAGCTACACTACACAGCAGCAGTATAGACGAGTCCAACATAGCTAGCAACACGTATGTGCACTAGCATCATAGCTCCACACACATCCTCGCCCGAACCTAGGGACCCGTTTATGAGAAGGTAGGTGTGTACTTGTGTGCTTGTGGGAAAAAACACAGGAACTCTAGTGACCCGGCAGGGCTCTCAATAGGGAGGGGCAGAGAAGTACACAAGTGCAGATACCGGCTATAGGTCTACAAGCCCTCTGAAAATAGAGTAGTTGTTGCAGCTTGACGGCTGATCATTTCAAAGCCTACATGGCTAACGTGCCCTGCCAGCTGCACCGCGACCACCCGTCAACCTTTCTATGACGCTGTTTGTGACTACCACCCTGTCGCGGGCTGCCCTCACGGTCTATAGGTAAAGAAAATTGTTGCTGCATCTCTCTCTCTCTATCCCCACTGTATCCCGCCTTTTTTGTTTTGGCCGACAAAACAAGAAAATCTGGACCCAAAGGAGATAAATCGGGTTGGAATTTTGCGCTGTTTTCGGGTTTGGGCATATTTCAATATTCCTGGAGGTATTCGCACCATATGCGCTCAAAGTTTTCGGAAATAGTTTGCTGCTCCAAGCAACACGGACGGCCTCGAGAAGTAGTTAAAATGCGTTCAGTGTACCGTGTGCTTCATCGTTAGGCCGGATCTCCAGTAATATCTTTGATGCACGCACTCCGGGTCCTGAGGTCCAACCGGAAACGCCGCTAGATCACCGTATGTACCCTGTCGTTTTCCGGCCCAAGGAGTTGTTGGAGAATCAAACACAGCGCACTTCGTTACGCCGCCGGCTCCTGCTGTGTCTCTTGCTGCCCCTACGATTGCATGCATCCATTTTTTCGAGGCTCTGTAGTCTGGCGCTTCCAAGTCACACAGTGTAGCTTTTGTCTCGGTTGATGTTTGGTCGTTGCAAAAGTGAAACCGTTCTCATCGACGAAATGCCTGAATACCGTCCCCACCCCCTATCCCCCCCATCCACGCCGCCGCCTCCCTTTCCGGCGGTACCCCTGGTGCGCCAAACTCGAAAACAAAAAGGCACCACAAACGGCTGCGACCTTGTCCGCAGAGGAACCTAGGTTGAACTGTTATTTATATGTTTGGAGTTTGTTCGCACAAACCACCCACCGGCCAACAACGGTCTTCCCGTGGTCCCAAAGCTCCTGTGGTGGCTCCTGGGTGGTACTAGACAGGAGTTCTGGGACAAGAGGAATACCGCTGTTGGTCGGTGCGTGGTTTGAGCGAACAAGCTCCACACATGCTACAATTCGACCTGGGTTCCTCTGCGGACAAGGCCGCAGCGGTTTGTGGTACCTTTTTTTTGTCGAGTTTGGCAAACCAGAAGCACCGTCGAAAAGAGGGCGTCGGCGTGGATGGGGGGGGGGAGGGGGGGAGGTTCAGGGAACCGTTTCACCCCGGTAACGGCCAAACATAAAACGGAGGCAAGAGCTACACTACGTGACTTGGAAGCGCCAGACTACGGAGCCTTGAATATTAGAGAGGTATGCAATCGCTTGGACAGCAAGGGGCGTAAAAGGAGCCGGCGGCGAAACAACGTGGTCTACAGCAGCATATTCGATTGTCCACCTTAACTCCTTAGGACGAAGATCGACAGGGCACATGCGTTATTAGTAGAAGCGAACATGGTCAATTTCGGTCTAGTGAAAACTCACGAAAAGCCAAGGATTCGAGGGGACAGAGGTCGGTCACAAGCGGCGAGAGCGCAGTCGTAGAGTCGAAATACGCTGATCCGCTGTTGTGAAACGTGTGGGATAGGGAATCGTACTCTTTGTCAACTCAGAGCAAGTCTAGCTTGTCAAGAAAAATATCTCACCAGCGAGGTGCGCCACCCTTGCGGGATACCGCCATGAGGCGAGCGTCGATCACCGTCATTCTGTTCGCATCACGAATATCATCCTGGTTCCCTGCTTCGGTCTCATAGACCACGACCACGTTTGTCGTGGTCTACGAGACCGAAGCAGGGGCACCGGATGCTCATCACGATGATAGGAGGGGACGGTGATCGACACCCGGATCGTCGCGGTTACCCACAACAAATGGTCCCTTGTGGGGCATTTCTTCTCTCTTAATGCTAGACATATATCTAAGTCGACAGAGAATACGATTCTTCTCTAGACGCTCCCAGCAATTAATCAGAGGTGTTTCGTTTCCACGCGTGGTGATTGTGTGCGTGGGGGTGTGAAGCGTCCGTGAGTAAGTTCTCTACCATCTTCGGCATGGATGAAAGCTATCGAGACATGACACCACGCCGCACGAGACAAGCAGTGCCTCAAGGAAGTAGCAGAGAGCGCTGGCTTGGGTTTGTGTCTTCTGTGTGTTCGCCATCCAGTCACGATTGCCGCACAGGGTCAGACATCCATCGCACCGCAAAAAGAGTATATCTGGTGTATACCCATGCAGGGTCTTCCGTCACCAATCTGCCGTTCGAGGCATCGGCTCCACGCGTGGGAAATATGACGAGTGTGGTACTTGAGACGCTGCTCACGACGAAGAAAGGATGCGGTTGGGTGTAGGGGTGAGTTTTGTTCTCCCACCGGCATTCTGTTTGTTTGCCGTGCGCAGCGTCTCTCGAGCTCAACACTCGTTACATCGCCCACGCGGGACATTGCTTGTCACAGGCGTGCTCCCGATGTCTCAAACGGAAGGATGGTTACGCAAGTCTGTGGGTCCGTGGTTGCAGGGGAGCAGGGTGAATAGAGAATCTACAACAATAACAGGGTCGGTGCTATCGGAACGAAATTCGGCTCTTGTGAAACTCATCGCCGGGGCAGTCCCCGGTCAGTGTTGAGACCTCCCTTCTCGCTTGGCGGAGGATGTCTTATCCTGCAGTCGTGGCTGGATGGCGATCACACACAGCGCACGGACCAAGCCAGCGCTTTCTACTTTTGGTTTGAGGCACTGGTGGTCTCGTCGAGCGTCGTGTCATGTCTCGGTCGCTCTCAGCCCATGTCGAAGATGGTAGATATAGATGACGTGCAAACCTAAAAACCAAACGACACGCACATGATCACCACAATGGCAAATCAAACGGGAAGGGTCGTGGTCTGTGGGACGATGGGAAGGGCGCGGGCTGCGTCGAAAGATCTGGATGGGCGGATGGTGGTCCACGCCCGGATGATCCGCGTCAAACATTACAAATGGTCCCTTGTGGGGAAATTTCGGCGGTGGGTTTGTATTTCTTTGCATGCTAGGCTTGCTCTGGATTTAGAGGTATTTCGCTTTGGCAAGACGGCGCTCTCGCCTCTTGTGACCGACTTTTGTCCCCTCGAATCCTCGGCTTTTCTCATGCTTTCACTAAGCGAAAATAAATCATGTTCGTGTCATGCCCACAGCTTCGCTACCTCCACATCGGGGGAAGTCGTCGGCGCGAGGAAGTTGTTGTTTTGTTGTTGTTTCTCACATTAGCTCTATTGTCCACAAGAAATGGGGAGCCCGTGGTCTCAAAACCCGGCACATACGACGCCGCGGGGAAACATGTCCCTCTTTGGTCCTTTCCGCCGCGAAGAGGGAGAGATCGACAGTGACTACTTCCCCGCTGTGGTGGCAACGAAGCTGAGCGTGACCGACCGCTCGACTTCCCACGAATCGGCTCAGAGAACGTGGTAAGCTATTGTAACTCAACTCGTTGTTGTGCTGGCTGCCTGAATAGCGCGTATGTGATCAAGGTTTTCGGAGGCAGTTTGCTGCTCCAGGCAACACGGACGGCCTCGAGAAGGAGTTATGAATGCGTTTCGGTGTACCGTGTGCTTCAATGGTAGGCCGGATCTCCAGCAAAATCTTTGATACACACACTCCGGGTCCTGAGGTCCAACCCGAACGCCGCTAGAGCACTGTAGGTGCACGATCGTTTTCTGTCCCAAGGAGTTGTTGGAGAATCGAAGAAACATCACTGCATTTCGCCGTCGGCTCCTGCCATGTCTTTTGCTGCCCCTGCGATTGCAGGCATCTTGTTTTTCAAGGCTCTGTAGTTGGGCGCTTCCAAGTCACATAGTGTACCTCCGTCTTATGTTTCGCCGTTACCGGGGTGAAATGTCCTCACGGATGACAATATGAACCGCTCGCCCCCGCCTCCATTCTGCTGCCGCCGCCCTGAGCGCGGTGCTCCTGACGTGCCAAACTCGAAAGAAAGAGCCATGGTCAACCGCTGTGGGCTTCTCCGCTATGGGTGGCCAGTCAAACTGTGGCATGTGTGGAACATACGCGCACGCCACCGGAAGGCCCACAACAGTCTTCCCGTGGTCCCAGAACTCCTGGGTAGTTAACGAACCACACGGAGTTCTGGGACCACGGGAAATCTGTTGTGGGGTCTGTTGGCGATGTGCGAATTGCTCTACACATGCCACAGTTGCGCTGGAATCCCTCTGCGGACAAGGCCGCAGTGGTCGATGGTGTTTTTTTTTTAGTTTGGCAAACCAGGAGCACCGCCGACAAAACGGCCGACGGTGTGGATAAGGGGGGGAAGGGGGGATGCGGGGGCGGGGTTTTGTCATCTTGTCGGTGAGACTGATTTTACTTGTGTAACGGCGAAACATAAGGCGGAGATACAAGATACCCTATGTGACTTGGAAGCGCCCGACCACAGAGCCTTGAAAACCAAAAAGGTATGTACCCGCAAGCACAGCAAGAGGCATAAAAAGAGGCGGCGGCGTAACAGCGTGATCTACAGTATTTTCGATTGTCCAATTCAACTCCTTGGGACGAAAATCGACAGGCCCCATGCGCCAGGAGCGAACGTGGTTGATTTCGGTCTAGTGAAAGCTTTCGAAAAGTCGAGGATTCGAGGGACCAAGAGCCGACCACAAGAGGCGAGAGCGCAGTCGCCGGTCCCCTGCTATGTAGGAACGTGTGGGATAGGGAATCGTACTCTTTGTCGACTCAAGACCAAGCCTAGCGTGTACAGAACAATGTGCTCACTGGCGAATTGCCCCACCGTGGGCCATTTGTTGAGGGGGACGACGATGATCTGGGCGTCGGTCACCACTGTCTTCCTGGCGAAATCGCGAAGCGCATCCCGCGCCCCTTCTGCGGCCTCGTAGACCACGACAAAAACCTGGTCGTGGTCTACGGGACCGAAGGAGGGGCGCGGGATGCTCTTGATGTGGACAGGAAGACGGCGATCGACGCCCGAATCATTGCGGTTTCCCGCCACAAATGGTCCCTTGCGGGGGATTTCTTTTCTTTGCCATATGCTAGACATGCTCTGCGTCGGGGTTCGATGTATCAGAGGGGTGTGTCTAGCTATTTTGACCTCCCTTAAACCGGCAATTATCTCAAAGTGAGCTCTCGTCAACCGTAGCCCCCACCGTACCCGCTTTGCGACCGTGTGCGCGGTGGCCCGCGTGGCTACTCCTTTCCTCATGTCGCAGTGCCCAGCTGTACGCATCCATCCGTATTGCACTCTTGCCCAGGTGTGGTGGCCGACGTGTGTGTGCGCGCACGTGACCCCGTGGTGTACTCCCGTCTCTTGTTTGTAAGATGATCCGTTCGAAATGGGATGTCGGAGATACGAGGTTTGTTTCCGATGTGTCGTGTGGTGCCCTCTCGGCACGGCAGCGGGCACTACCCGGGTCGCTTGAAAATGCCGCGAGCCCTCTATGGGGAACGGAGGCACTAATACACCCCGTTTGACGAGGATGAGGCAGCAGCAATGCAGTGTTGCATCTACGTGTAAACTAGCTCTACCTTCGATTATTTTATCACTTGTCAATCCCACCGTAGATTAGGCTCCTATTAGCTCCTAGCAAGGGCTGCGCATATCCAACTTTAGCACTCTTTTAGCATTCCTTAGGATAGCTCAGGTTAGCTCACTTCACGTTTTCAGCTCAGTTCAGCATGCACTTTAGGCTTTCAGTTTCTTTCAAGACACGAGGTTTGTCTGGGAGGTGGGACCCTGCCATTGTGAATGACAGAGGCGACCACCTCCCTACCAACGGTTCCAAGATTGGACAACCGCGGCCTTCACCTGCCACATGTAGGTTGCGATAGTCTAGATGTTTCATCGGATTCATCCCTCCCCGGGACAGCTGCCGCAACACCTGAACCCCCCCCCCCCCCCCCCCCCCCCCCCCCCCCCCCCCCCCCCCCCCCCCCCCCCCC
>CACKRE030002943.1:105043-120491 GCA_902602495.3 Ectocarpus sp. CCAP 1310/34
ACCCCGCACAACATGATCTACTCGACCACCATTATGGTTACCGCCAAAAAAAAAACCGGAGGTAAAAAAAAAACGGTAACCTGGTTGCCGAGTTCACGAAGTGAATTGGCTTGTTTTACAACGTCGTTGCCAAGCGACGAAAACCCAATCCCGATGGCAAACACCGGGGGGGGCGAGGAGGGGGGGGGGGAAATCTCATCCAATTTTTACGTTCCATGACTTCCATTACACCATCCTCAGCGCGGGGTGAGGCGGTGATAAGGTGAGGGTAGGGTCCAATAGCCCCCCTCCTGCGCCGTACTACTTCGACGACTAGGTTGTTTCCCGTGTACTGCAAGAACGTTCCTCCAGTACCACAGCACGACCCTGGGATTGTTCAGCACATGACATGCAGGGAAAAAAAAAAAAAGGCATCTTGAGTTCGAAGCTCTACAGAGCAACCCACTGGAAGCTTACGCTTGTGCGACAGAAAACAAGATACAACGAAACAGCTTATCGCCGAGAATCTCGAGGTCAACCCTGCAGGTACACACGAACTACCAACTGCACCTTCAGCGCCTGCAGTACTGACACACACCTTCTTCTTGTCCTTGGCCGACGGTTTTCCGCCGTCGCCGCCGGTGCCCTCCTTGCCCGGGATCGGGGGAAGCTTCAGGGTCCAGGTCGGCTCTGAGCTCGTCTTTCAAAAGCCGAAAAACACAAACGACAAAAGCACGAACGTATTCGTCGCCGTCGGCAAAAGAAATGAACGGACGGTGCCGCCACAGCTTGGCGCACATAACATCGCTACCGAACGTGCATCAGAATAGCATCGGTTGCCGGTACATGACATCACCAACGTCGACACGCGGACACCTTCCGGGAAGTCGGGAGGGGCCGAGCCGGCCTGTCCACTTGAACCCGCCAATGAAAACGCTAGAAAAACGTTAATAAAACGCGATCGGCGATACCAGGAGTTGTGTACGAGCTTAAACAATACCACAAGAGAGCATCCGTTCGATTTCGTCCTCCGCGTTCCCGCCGGCCATTGACGCTGCCAAAAAACAACGAGGCACGCCTCGATCTTGCGAATCTGCTCCAAAACAGGTGCTAGCAGCCCTTGCTAGACAGGTGCATTCAACTTGCTCGCGCCGATGTACGCACGGCGCAACTGCCGAACGGCAAGCGGCGACCGGTGGGGACGAGGTCTGCACTTACCTTGATCCACGCGTCCAGGTACGGTTTCATGGTCTTCTTGCTGATGATGCCGCCCGACAGGTTAACCCTGCATACATACCACACCACACCACACAAACGCCGCGAAAAGAAATAAGCGCACCGACACCAAGCATGTTTCAGATTCCGAGACTACCTCACGCTTAGCCAAAAGTCGCCGCGCAGTAGTAACCCAGGGGTCTATACCCTATTTTTCACTTTTCCAATGCTCGTTCTTACGCTTCGAAGCACGCACAACACTCCATGCGGATACCTCCACGCATGATCACGGCGCCTGGACAACAGTTAGGAAGGACATACACACACCAATACATCCGTTTGCCTCCGGCCGTATCTAACCCCCAATGCTTGAAAGCCTCAGAGGGCGGTCAAGGGAGAATCTTGCAGATGTTGGGAAAGGCGCGCTTTGGGAGTGAGTGTGCCCCCTACCGCAAGGAAGCCGAAACTTAAGCGCAGCCCCCCGTATACCCCCCCACGCGTACCTGTCTGTGGTCAGAAAGTGCTTCAGATCTTGGGAGTGCTTGAGGTTCGGCCAGTGCTTCACCTCCTCCAGAAAGCTCCGAAGAGCGGCGCCCTTGAGGTCTCTCTGCCGGGAGAGGGGCCGGCGAAGGCAACGAAGGGCGGGGAGACAGGGTAGGGGTCAAGAGGAAACAAATAAAGCACCAATCCGGACGCACCGCGAGACGCGTGTGGTGCCGCTGCGCCGCGTCCGAATACCTGGCTTTCATTGCATCGTCCGTGTCTTCAACAGAGCAAGCTATCAAGGACTGTGGTATTGAGGGCCACGCAGACTTTCAGCGCCGCCTCCGCGAGGAAAAAGGGTGGAAGAGGTGCGCGAGCGGGGAATGTTTACACATGTCTGCGTGCACCGCTCCACGAAAGGGGCAATTTCTTTGCCCGGATGTTTGATGCAAGAAAAAAAAAGAATCTCAAAACGGAGAAACCGGCACTAGAGGTAACTGTCACTTAAGAGGGCAACAATTTGCAATACATGACAGGACTCAACCAAAAGAGCCAAGCAACGGGTTACCCCCTCCCCACACCACCCCTGCCCCCGACCACTGTCCACTCCCCAAACCTCCTTGCGCCATCTCTCACCCAATCCGACTCGCTGCAGTCCGCCCAGCGCGCCGGGGGAGGCTCGACTGGAATAGAGCTCGTCCCGTAGTCCTCTTCCCACGCCACGCGCAGACGGTTGAAGGCCTTGAGCGTCTTGGCCACCACCCAGATGTCGCCCTGCTCTTTCACGCTCTTCTTCACCCCAGAAACCTGGGGGAAAAAATAACATAAAAAGAGCAACATAGAGGCGCACACAGAGACTAAACACTTTTTTATGAGAGCGCACTCGTCCACGAAAGCCACGACCTCTGCCGTAGACCGGACAAGCGTCGAAGGAACGATCTTCTCCGCGTACCACAGCACCAGCACGTGCGCAGAGACGTTGTACCAACCCGTTTTCCCACCGTACATACGAGCTTATCGGTGCGTTCCGCCGGCTTCCTTCCGGGGAACCATTAGACGCCAAACAAACGCCCACAAAACAATACCGGACCTCTCGACAGCGCAAACGACAACATCCAAACGACGACCACAGCGCAACCAAGCAGCACCCGCAGGAAACGCCAGGTGCTCGCAGCGTGTGCTCTGGGCCTCCGCGGTCCTTCTTGGGGCATGGGGCACGGCATGGCGTTCCCTCGCTCGGCTAGATGGACTCGCCTGGATGAAGAAGGCGGTGATCTTGGCGTTATGGTGCTCGAATGTGGTGGCGTTGGTCATGCTGAAGTCCGTCTTCTCCATGTCCAGATCTCCCGCCGACATGCTGTTGTCCTGCGAGTTCCGCCGCCAAGGTGATGTGTGTCCGAGGCAGAATGACGCGAGCAACGCGTGTCGTGTAGCAGGAACGAGGGTTGGTGGGAGAAGTCTTGAGAAAGAAACGAGAACCCACGGCACCCCGCGGCGCCAACTTGGCCGGCGTAGGGAGAAAAACATGTTGTTCCTCGTTCCGGTTTCGAAAGAAAGCAACAAGAACGCACCGAAACCACAACCGAGAAGCAAACCACAGCTATCATTGTAACCACCAGTAGCAATAGTGTCAACATGAAAAGGCAGAAGCTCGGCAGCGCAACAGCGGTCCCAGCCGTCGCACCTTCTTCTTGGACCCCCATGTCCTGGGCTTAATGTCCCGAGGCGGCACGTGTTGCTCCCTGCCGGGCGCTTTGGGGTCGACCTCCTGCAGCAAGTGGGACGGAACCCACCCAACATCATCGCCAACCTGCTTGCCACGGAAATCCCCGGCAAGAGTCCGGGAGTGGAACAGAAAGAGAGAGACAGAGACAGGGGCAGAGAGAGAGACAGAGAGAGAGAGAGAGAGAGGTAGAAATGGAGAGAGATATATAGAGAGAGATAGAGAGAGACAGACAGGCAGACAGACAGACAGACAGACAGTGAGAGAAGACAGACGGAGGGAGGGAGGAGGGAGTGTGAACAAAATTGGGTTTCGCATGGAGCAGCAAAGGCCGGGTGGGTGTTTTCGGACACTAGAAAAAGGAAGGCGGGAAATAAACCCCTGAGGCATTCGGGAAACGACACACGAAACAAAAGCCTGGCCGACACGGCGATTACACCCGGGAAGATGAAACCAAAGGCTTCGTTCAAGGAGCCGCGCGGCAAGATAGATGTCGGACACCTGCCGAGCTGTTGCTGTGGTAAGGGATATTGCAATCGCGAGAATTCCACAACCCCGAGCACACCAGTAGACACAAGCCTGGGGAGCGTGTGTGCGGGGGTCCCTCCTGAACAATCTGATACTCTTATCAGCTTTGGGAGGGCTACGAGCCAGAAACATGGCTTCAGGAATTCGCTACGCGCGAAGGCGTAACTAGAACTTGGAGCATGGCGTTCTCTACATATTCGTGCGGCGCACATATATGGGTGGCTGCCTCTTCCTTTTGTACACGCCTTGCTCAGTTGACATATACGTGCGCCCTACCTCATGCCGACACGCCGGTGGAAACAGGGTATGGGTCGGTGGGATGAGGTGAACGAACGAAATCGGGGCGCATTCAAAGTCGGAAGACATCAACACTTATTTCGATATAAGTGCTTCCTCGGCAGTGCTTACTCACGCGTACCCACCTTCCCTAGCCACCAATGAGGGTCATCGGTCTTGTAGACGACCACCATCTGTCCGTCCTTGAGCCTAAGCATGCCTTTCTCTTTGTCTCCCGGCAGGTCTTCGGCACCCTCGAAGTACGAGACTTTGTTAGGAAACGCCACGTTTTGCCTTTGAACAAGCACGAAGAGAAACAACAAAAAACTAAAAAACAGTGGTGCGGAAGGAATGTTTCGTTACTCGGCGCAAAATATAGGGGGCAGGAGGACAGGTGCTCTCTATCCCATGAATCAACGAAATCAACGATCTCTTGGCGGTGGTGGGCATTCGCCTGGTCAAGAGGTAGACGCACGAGTGTGAGGAAGGGGTGATGTGCGTGCCAGCCGGGCACACCCGATTGCGTGTGTCCATCTGTCCTCCCTCTGCCACCGTAGTGCGGCAGCTCCAAAATAGTCCATCGAGTCTCTCCACGTGACTCTTGCCGAATGCTTGACTCCTAGTGGAGGTATTGTGCGTATTATTTTATCTACGTTGGCCCTCGTGTCCTTCAATATCGTTGTCACTCGTCAGCACAAATAGGGTGCAGTAACACCCCACTCGCGTGTACTGCTTGCTGTTCATGTTGTTGTGTACGATACGTATCTATCTGTCGTTTGAGCCATGTTCACTGCCAAAACAGAACGCGTGGGTACACCACCTTGCGGTACATCTGAATTTCTGTCAACTCGTCAATCCCATTCAAGTGACGGTCCTCAACCCCTGAACTGGTACATGGTAAGGCTTACAAGTGGATGTTCCGCGGATGGCAAAGAGCAGGTATGTACTATACCCCGACAGTCGACGCTGTCTTTGCAACAAACAGCGGTTGTTCGATGGTTGTGCCGTCTTTGGACAGCTAGGTGGCATCTTGCCAACCCCACCTTGGTCGCAAGTCTGGAGGATATTAGACTAGACGGCAACTTCGCAGTGCCCAAATGATTCTTGAGCAACATGAACGACCACCATGGCAGCATTCGCACACGGGGTGCACAACAGTACACGGCGTGGTACTGCTGTAGGCAATCCTCGTCGCACTGCTGGTACTTCTGCCTCTCACAACCGGCACCCAGCATCATCTCAACCCTCTTTTCTGTTCAGCGCCAATCTCTCACAGATTCACGCCCTGCGCGCACGCCCTCTCACCCGTTGGCGGGCCTTTCTAACACCTTCCTCGGAACCGCCGGAGCCGCGAGCGCGCTCGCCGCCGGCAAGGCCCCCGGCAGCGGTAACCCGCCGAGCGGCATCACGCCCGCGGTCGGCATGGCGGGGGGGAGCGGCCGGTTTTGCGGGATGACTGTGCCCGGAGGCAGCGGAGGCGGCGGTGGCGGCGGCGGGAGCCCTCCTCCCCCGGCCGGTCCTCCTGCTGGTGCTGAAGGATAACCATTGTTTGCATACCCCATCCCAGGCGGCATAGGAGGGGCCGCCGGCATCCCAGCGAGAGTGGCCGATTGCTGCCCGAGCCCGCCTCCCAGCGTTCCCGACGACCTGTTCGCTGGCATGGGAGGGGGGATGACTCTAGCCTGTGGGACGACAGTCCCTTGAGGCAGCGGAGGGGGTGGTGGGATGCCTGCCATGTTCGGCACACGTTGCAAATCAGCGGGGTAGCCGGTTGTTCCTCCACAGCAGCGGTAGGCCGAGTTCCCGTTGTTCCTCCACAGCAAGGTCGAGTTCCCGTTGTGCCCGCAGCTGCTACTGCTGTACACCCGCGCCTTTTCCGTCAGATCCGCACTTCGCGAACCCTATATAGACCAACCTTCGCGAGCTAGCGGAGAGAAGGCAATGGTGCACGCTCTTGTGTGTCGTCTATCCTGTCCTCTGCTGCATCAGATCTGCAGCTGGCATGTCACTGCCGGTCACTGCTGTGTCATAAAAGAGCGCCCTGGGGCGGGGCGTATGGTGCTCAGTGGAAAAATGAAAAATGTTGTGTTGTATTTGGAAAAATAAAAAAATGAACTGGCGACACCCCCCTAGATACGCCGCGTTCTGGTTGAACCGCAACATTTTAACATTTGCAACAACAGCAGTAACCAAGAACCAAGAGCAACAGACACAACCGGCAATCGACAGATAGACAGAGACAAGTGCGGACAGCCGACCGTACCTCCAGATTCGAGCGGGGCTAGCGGGGCTGCATCAATTACTGCTGTGGCATTATGTCATCAGGACTGGGGGTGGGGGGATTCCAATTCCAAAGAGCCAGAGCAAACCGAGGAGGAGAGGACAAAGAGGTACGAACTCTACCTGTGCCCATAGTTATCATAGTTGAGTTTGGAATCAATATGCATACGTTGAGACGTGAGACGTTACAGACGAGACCACGAGACATTCTAAGACTATGGTACTTCGTACATCGTTGGTGGCATTACAGCAGGGTCTTCAATTTCAGCGGTTAGTATGATATGTAGTGCCAGGAAAATGTAGACAACGTACTACCGCGACAACGTTCCCTAGCCGCTGGAAGGGTTCATGCATTCCAAGAATCAACAGGCAAACGGGTAATGTTAGGCTGACGGGTAATACAATGGGAAACATTTTTTGATCTAACAAATGGGACTGTGAAAACAGGGAATCGTCCTCGACAGACGTTGGGGAGGAGATTGTACCTTTATGAAGGTAGTCTCCACATTTTTTTGTACCAGTACGTTCGCTCAACGACGCTAGCTAGTGCACCTACCTTAGACTATATTGTGGTTTAGGGTTGGGGCTAGGGTTAGGGTTAGGGCACGCCGGAATTCGACCTCGTCTGATGGTGTCGAGAGTTTCTACTTGGTAGTAACAGAGCTGCCACGCCAAAACTCGGTTGCTGCACTCACTACTACTGTAGTCTACCATGCCAGCAAAAAGGGACTAACTAGTCTACCGCTGGACTACTTGTACAACAAGTGACAGCAGTACCTTACTCCTCTGTTGATGTTGTCGTGGCAGGGATACAATATATCTCCTTGATGCGGCGTACATCGATGATGCACATTTAGCTGCACCGGCCGAAGACGGCACCTACGACTATGCGCTTTTGGAGGCTTGGTTTTTGTTTTGAATCCTCAGTAGGCAACCCGTAAACATATGGAGGCAGGAAGACCTGCGGGGAAAGGGGTGCTACCCGTATCCGGATGTTGATGATTCCTGGAAGGATGTGCCAACCGGGTAGACGAGTGCCACTGCACAAAACATTTGTACAGCACGGTTCGAAGCCGGCATCCTTGCATATTTCACCCGCCTGTGTCTCCCTGTGTGTGTCTCTCTCTCTCTCGCTCCCTCTCTTTCTCTCTCTCCCTGACCCCTAACTCTCTTACTCGCTCCCTCTCCCACCCTCGTTGCACGTTTCACTTCCATCGCGCCCGCAAGGGTTCGGCTGTTTGGGTTCTTGTGAGTGTGTTGTCACGCTGCTTGTAACGGTCGGAGGCACGCCGGGAGGATACACATAGCCTTGCCATAGGCCCGACGTCCTGTAGAGCCTAGAGGGTAGGCCACTCTATTGATAAGATCTACCATGGCGCTTGCCAAGGGCCAGTCACTGGCATCTCTGCAAAAGCAGAAGGGAGCGGTGCCCGGGAGCGCAGCGGCTGACAAGCCCGGTACGGTATGACAAAACGTGCGTCTGCTCGTGCATACGTTAGAGTACGTGTGTTCAATACAAAGAAGAGACAGCGAGAGCAAGCGCATGTTAGCACACGGGCATTTCTTGGCCATCGGCATGATCCCGGAGTTTATTTTGTTTGAAGTGGGGTACCGCAGTGCGGGGATCACCCGTGTGAAGAATGGTGTTTTGTTTTGATGCTGTTCACATGGGGGAGGCTGGGAGGGGTTCTTTGCCAACGGTTCCTCGTCCAGCGTTGCCACACTGCTATGCCCCGCGAGGCCTAGATCTAGCCTGATCACTACGTCTCTGTTTGCCAATAGTTGCCCGCACTTGCAGGGGAAGCAACCGAGGAATTCGCGTGGGAAGCGCGACCTGAGCAAGCATTGGCGTCAGCAGCAGTACAGCGGTTTACCTATAGATTTGGCATGCTCGTCGATAGTCGCAAAAAGGCATTGCTGGGAGGGGATATACCCGGAGGAAGAAGGGTGGGGGGTGGCAGAGAAGGACGGGGGGAGTTGGTCAGGCAGTCACAAACGAGCATAGTTGTTCACCCTGGCTATTGTTTACCGTCAATTAAAGGTCATTTTGCCAAGGAGGTGCGTGATAACGAGTGCGTCCCCCATCCGCCGTCCTTCTGCTTCGTGACGAACATCCCGACCAGGTGATCAAATTAGCGGGTGGTGACGGGACGGCGCCTGCCGCTGCGACGGCTGTACCGCAGGGGCAAGCATCGGCAGCAGCGGCCAGTCGAGGCGGCGTCGTTGGTGGTGTCTCTCCGCCGCCTACAGCAGCGGCGAATCCAAGCGGAGGAGGCTCCACCCCTCCTTCCCTCGCTGCACGGCCGTGGGGTGGAAAGTGTCTGAATTACCTCCAGTAGCGTGCGGAGCCGGTGTGTTATTCGCCGTTTTACAGCAGCAATCAACAGGAGTCCTGTTTGTTGCTCTCTTGATCCTTCGGCTTTCACGCCGAACTCGGGAAAAATAAAGTTGGAGGTGCGCCTGTCCGACGAAACGTCTATGAGGGCCGAGAGTCGATCGGCGGTCGCGTGCCCGGGTTGTAGAGCACGGCGTTTTGCGACCACCTCTTTTCCCGTATTCGACTGCGTGCGGGCGAGGACGCTCCGCTGGATCGTGAACTAAAGCGAGAGTGGCGTGCTCCTTCTCAGCGACGTTTTTCTGCGAATGTGCTGGCTCCTGCCGCGGCGTGTGGTAGTTCGTGACGTACCAATTGCTGCCTAACGTTTGGTTTGGTGCTCGTACTGTGGTCGATGTGCTGCTGATTCATTCCGTGCTCTCATTGTCTCGATTTCCATGGCCTTGGTCAGGCACGAGTTGGGAAGCGGGTGGGGGGGGGGAGCATATCGCAGCAGGCGCAACCACTACAGGCCGCTCTTCAGGCAGTACAACAGCGGCAGCAGGAGCCGAAGCAGCAGTTGCAGCCAGCGCAAAACCAACGCGCTGCGGGTGCTGTTCCATAGCAAGGGATTCAGCAGCCCAACGTCCAACAGCAGCTGGCCTTACACCAACAGCGAATGAAGGCGGAAGCGAGAGCGCTAGCGTGAGGGCAACATGCCCAAGTGCTAGCGCAACATGCCCAAGCCGCAACAGGCCAATTCACGGCTGCATATAGACTACAGCTGCAGCAGCAGCAGCAGCTGCTGCTGCTGATTGAGGACAAGCAGGAAGGGGTCAAATTTTTGAGACGACTATCCAGGCGACTCCCTGGGTGCCAACGGCTTTCCCCCACTCTTACGCCGAGCGGCATGCCCAGCAAAATCAGCAGCAAGGTCGGTCAAGATGTGAACCCAAAGGTTCGTTTGGGCGACGTTTGCAGGGTAATCTTATTATTTAGCTGTCGCACAATCCATTCCGGGCGGAGGCGGTAGTGAGGTGCTTTCGCCTGCCTAACCAGAACCCGGGGGCTCGGACCGCTCTCGGTAGAAGTTGTATCCGTTGTCACCAGACAGCAGGTGTGGTTACAGTGTGTTCTAGTTCTTCCCTCGCTTCAGGAATATATCTCTCTAATCTGGAGTGGGAAAACTGGGTGTAGGCACATACGACCAACTGTTTGGCCCTCCCCAGACTACAGCATGCCAAGCCACACAAATCAATCCCATAACTGGGAACACATATGTATATGCATTCCATAACATTTACCTACCTTGTTACCAACTCACTCTCGAATGTTCTCATCGACAAAGTCGCCCATTCTAAAAATGTACCAAGATGGTAATATTCTCTCAAGCATCCTTGTTTATCCCAGACGCCTGGGTTACCGCTTAACCTATGCTGAAGTCTGCATATGCTGAAGTCTGCATAGCCCAAATATTTATTAGATACTAAGGACCCTAATTGGACGTTCACCTTGTTACTCGTTCTACGTTGCAATGGCAAGACATTCATGTGGACGGTGTAGTTGCTTGTTTTACGCACGCGTCATTGAAAGTGTCAGTTTATGTCTCGGCCAAAGAAAACAGAAACAACAACTGTTGCGAAAGTGCTTCTGCTGCTGTTTCAGAATCCAATTTTTGGCCTAAAACGAAGGACGGTTCACAAAGGCCTCTACGAAACTGTAGCCACACAGGCGAAGGCAGACGCTCTGGAAGACTGTGTGGCTATAAACTAGGTCAAATGGCACGTGATTGAGGGTTGCTGTCCTCTGTCGTACGGCGAGAAGCGCCGGGTGCGGGAGAGCCTGAACCAGATTGCTGCGAAGGGCTTCCCGCTGGACCGCCTCCACAAGGAAACTGTGGCGAAGATGGTCGTCGAGTACTACGCCGCGACCACTGCTCAGTTCAAGGCGGAGATAGCCGCCGAGGTTGGAGGCGTACCGCGTCTGCACCTCGACCTCGAACTGTGGGTTGACAAGTCCTCGACCTTGATGTTCATGGGTAAGCAGAAGTGGGCGACAATAACCTGTTGTAGGTTTGCGTGAGCTACGATAGCTAAGGTCGTGACGCCCCCCACCCACCCTCTTGCTGTTTCAAAGTTTTGCAAAATACGACGTACTCGAAGTAGTAAATTTGGAACAAACAACTATTCAACCTCCGATCAACATCATTCATCCGTTGCTTCCTTCACGCATCGCCTCCCGATATTGTTGAATTCAGGTGTTCGGTTGTTCTACATCGACCGGGAGTGGCGGCTGAGGTCCCGCCTCCTAGCTGTTCGACAGTTCAACCCGACACCGGAGATGTTCGAGAACGAGCGCCTCTCTAAGCTTCTCGAGAAGCACCTTACCGATGTGCTTGAGTTTGGCCTCGACGTGTACATGCTCTTCTCAGCAACAAGCGACGCCGGCAGCGATGTGAAACATCGCCTGTGTTACATATTAATCCCGAGGCTATGAAAGTCGTGTGTGTGCCATATGCTCAACTGCGCTCTGGTCGAGGTGAGTTTTCAGGTTTGAGTAAGGCAACAGCTCTCTGGATAGTGTAGGAAAAGCTCATGATTCCTCAGAATGCATGTACATGGGGCGATGTTAGTTACATGCTTTCCAGTGTATGTTGTGCGGGGTTGAGAACGCTCACTCCCCGCAAAGGGGATGATCGCACCACGTTTTGGTAAAATGGCTAAGCACCCTCACCTCGAGGCAGTCACACAGCGGTGCTTATAACCGTCTCTGGAAGTGGAAGTCTTTCGCAGCTCATCCGTTGCAAGGAAGTAAGCACAAGATGCCGAACACCCTTAGCAGCATGCAGCGCAACCTTTATGCGACTCGCCAAATACCTCACGGCGCTCCGCGCTTGGTGATGTGAGAGCCTGGTCCGGTGAGAACCCGGCGTGCTCCGTCCCGACTTTATAGGGATGCGCGGTCAATGGTCTAACGACTGCCGCATGCACGACTTTGAGTACCCCCCCCCCCCACGCTGTTTGCCATCGGCGTTGGGTTTTCGTCGCTTGGCAGCGATGTTGTAAAACAAGCCGATCATTTCGTGCCCTCGGCAACCAGGTTCCCGCTATTTTTTGCCTTTTGTTTTGCGATAACCATGAATGGTGGTCGAGCAGAATATGTTGTGCGGGGTCGAGAACCCTCAATCCACGCAAACGGGATAATCGCACCACGTTGTGTTAAAATAGTCAAGCATCCTCGAGATAGTTACACAGTGCTTACAACTTTCTCTGGGCGTGAAAGCACCAGAAAATAAACAAGTCATTCATATACGCAGGTGTCATCTGTACGCAAGGAAGTAAGCACAAGATGCCGAACACCCTTAGCAGGATGCAGCTCACCCTTCATGCGACTCGCCGAATATCTCACGGCGCTTCGCCCTTGGCGATGTGAGAGCCTGGTCCGGTGAGTGTTTGCGGCCTACGACACTTATTTATCGGGTGAGACTGTTTTGGTGATGTATCAACTTCACGAGAGGTAGAAGACCGTCCTTCACACGGACGAAAGAGGAAGCGTTCAAAGAGAGGCTCCCACAGCAAGGAGCGGCCTCGTGAATCATCGCGGTGCCCCCTACCAAACGGCAATCTTACCAGTCTGCGTGACACCAAATCATCCAGCACATGTATCCAACACCAATGTTCGCAGACCCACGAACACCCTCCCTGGTTCTTCGCGCAAGTGACTAACCATTAATGGGGCAAGAACGCCCCTGGATACATCAGAAAATACCAACATGGGAAATATATGGAAGGGGAAACCCGGCCGCCGGGCAAAACTCCTCGAAAAACCCCTACCACCACAAAAACCGTCGCTATCACAGCGGACCACAACGGCCGCACTTATTAGAAAGGCCAAGGCGAAGACAAGAACGCGAGGAACTACGTTCACCCGGACGATGGTCTCCCAACGCCCCCTACTCCTGCCATTGGTACACAGACCGCAACAGTTATGCGCCTTTCCCCGCATGGAAAACATGACCTCTCCCAAGTGCTAGATACTGCTACAGCTAGTCCGGCAAATTCATCAACTTGCGCCGGTGATACTGCAGACTAGCCCTGCTAAAGGCCTTGGTTAGGAGGTCCGCGTGTTGCTCCGTTGTCGGAACGAATTTGACCGAAATATCCCCCGACCTAAACAATCCGCTGATGAAATATAATCTCACGTCGATGTGTTTCGTGCGACCTGAGCTGTGGGGGTTCTGCACCAACGATATGGCCCCCTGGTTGTCCTCAAGGACCTGGATGCTGCTACCACTTGGTATCTGGGGCAACAAACGAAAGCACAGCACGCACAAACAACGCCTCCTTGACGCCCGCCACTCATCTCCCTTCTCGTCATCTCGGTGCTGACGCCGCTGCGCTGTCGCTGCTGCTGCTGCTGCGGCGGTCGTCCTCGCCGCCACCCACATCGACCGTGCCGGTCGACGTGGTGAATGGGGCGACACTCGCGCCCTCCCTGCTCGAGGGGGCGCCATCGCCAGCGTCGCCCGCGCCTGACTCTTGGGGCGCGGGCGGCCCCGCGGGCCCCGGGGCTGCCGTCGTGCCAAGGTTGAAACCTGGTCCCCCATCCACAGGTTCTCCCTTTGTCCTCCCTCCACCTTGGCTCGACGCGCCCTCTCCAACCTCGTCCTCCTCCGTCGCGAATTCCTCTTCCTCCCCTGCGATGGGAGGCAGCAATGCTCGGGTCGACGTCTTGTTGGGGATGGGCTTCAAAAGCCCCTTCGCCGTTGAGCACCCCAGGCACTCCCGGAGCTCGCCCACCAGCGTCGTCCCTTGCTGCTTCGCCGTGGTCCTCAGCAGCACCTCGTGGGAGTGGCCGTGCGCGCAGTGGAAATCGTTGATGTCAACGGGGGTGCTGGNGCTGGACGCTTTCGCGTTGCCAGGCGCAATTGAAGGCATAGGCATGTTTGGTGTGTGTGAGGAACCCGTTTTGGACGTACAGGTTACCGCATCAGGGGAAGTACACCGACTTCCCCTCCTCTTTCTCCTATTCCGACTTGTGTTTTGTCTAGGGTTTTGGTTTTGAACCCGTCGTCGAAGAGGGAAGTGAGAGATACTAGGTTGTAGTCTAGTCGGGGGACGTGTGCAACCCGTTTCAACAACAGGTCGGTTGTACCGTCGCGCGAGCTAAGGGTTACCGTCACGTCGCCATACCCTACGATAGGGAAGGTCTCTCCGGCGGCGACGCGCACACGTCGATCACACTCTTCGTAACGAACGAACCCATCTGAGTTCGCGAACATGTGGGTGGTAGCGCCGGTATCGGCAACATACCTACCCCGCCTAGCCTGCTCTACACCCCCTCGACCAACGACTTTGTGACACTCGCCTGAGATGTCACCGACCACCAGCGCTTCTTCTGCCACGTCCAGTGCTGTGGCGTCCGCAGACGCCCCCCCCCGCCGGTACTTCCACGACGAGCACCGCCTCCTCGGTCAGGCACTTGCTCTTGTCGTGCCCGTAGCCCTTGCATGTTTCACATCGCACGGGCTTGCTCTCGGGGCAGTTGGCCACCTGGTGGCCCTTCTTACCGCACCGGAAACAGCGACCGCGCATGCTACCCGCATCGTCGTCGCCGCCTCCGCTGCCGCCTCCAGCCTTCGCGCCACCCCCTCTCCCCTTCTGGTTGCCGCCGCCGCCGCCGCCACCCTTGCGGCGGCGGCCGTTGCCGCGGCCTGGCGCTCCTCCCCCACCGCTACCGTCGCTCGCGAGGAGAGCGTGCTCCACCCTCCGCTGGCCCTTCGAGGCCTTCCTCCCCTCCGGAAGGCTCGCGTGCCCCGTGCTCACGATTCTGACGATCTCGGCCCTATCCAGCGCCGTTGCTGTCTCCAACAGGAACTTCGCTTGTTGGTGCTCGGGTGGGAAGGGAACCAACGAAGTGGGAGAGTACAAAGGGTGCGTCGGCGTTGAGCCCTTGTTCGCGTAGCCGTGAGTACAGCAGCTCTAGCGAGTACAGGTGCTCGATGGGGTTTCTGCTTCTGTGTGTGGGGATCGTAAAGTTGAACAGCTTCATGAGGGCTTGTTTCGAGCCTTGTGATTCCGGATCGTAGATTTTGTCGAGTTCCGCGAGGATCTCTTATGTGGTCTCGCATTTGTTCACGATCGCCTTGTCGGCTTCTCTGGCGATGGCAGTGGTCACAAAATTGAACGCGTGGAGGCCCCTCTGGACCTCGTCGCTGGTGTATTGGAGGCGGTACAGCTCCGAGCTTGGCACGTTTGGGTTGCCGACAGGTGCATGTCGCTCGTTGTTGCCGATCAATTGGCCGTCCAGTCTTACAGTCTTGGCCGCTTGGATAAGCGACTTTCTCCACGAGTCATACCCATGGCCGCGACTCTCCCCTTCGAGACGCGGGGCATTGACTGTTGCTCTCTTCATGTGGCTACTGCTGTAGCCGCCGAGGAATTCTCCATCTCCTCGAATCACGGGTATCTCACCTGGGGGGTTCAACCCCCCTCGCTTCCCCGTAGTCCGGTCCTATGCCCGGGCCCACTCCGGCNGCTCGTTGTTGCCGATCAATTGGCCGTCCAGTCTTACAGTCTTGGCCGCTTGGATAAGCGAATTTCTCCACGAGTCATACCCATGGCCGCGACTCTCCCCTTCGAGACGCGGGG
>CACKRE030002943.1:120536-133924 GCA_902602495.3 Ectocarpus sp. CCAP 1310/34
GGGTTTAACCCCCTCGCTTCCCCGTAGTCCGGTCCTATGCCCGGGCCCACTCCGGCTGGTCCAACAGGGTTCGCTCCCGATCTGCTGGCCCAGCCGCCTTCCAGCAGCTGCCGTGGTCCTTGCCCACCATCTCTCGCTTGCTGCTGGATAAACCCCCCGCCTCCGCCGTGCGGCTGCAGGGGCTCTTGGCCTCCGGTGGCGGCAATCCAGCCGCCCCTACTGGCTGCATCCGCCACGACGCTGCCAGGCTCCTTCTTCTTCACCGACTCCTCCACCAGGGCCGCCAATTGCGAAATCTGCCGTTGCAAACTTGCAAGCTCCGCGTCGCGGCCCTCCTGCACNGGTGGCGGCAATCCAGCCGCCCCTACTGGCTGCATCCGCCACGACGCTGCCAGGCTCCTTCTTTATCGTCCTCCACCAGGGCCGCCAATCGCGAAACCTGCAGTTGCAAACTTGCAAGCTCCGCATCGCTGCCCATCTGCACCGGCGGGTGGATCTGTTCTCCGCTCGCAGCAGTGCGCTCTTCGTCTCCAGCAGAGCTCATCCCAATGTGGCTTCCCTCGAGGCGCAAAAACTCTAGAGTGTTTTCGGCCTACGACACTTATTTATCGGGTGAGACTGTTTTGGTGATGTATAAACTTCACGAGAGGTAGACGACCGTCCTTCACACGGACGAAAGAGGAAGCGCTCAAAGAGCGGCTCCCACAGCATGGAGCGGCCTCGTGAATCATCGCGGTGCCCCCTTCCAAACGGCAATCTTACCAGTCTGCATGACACCAAACCATCCAGCACATGTATCCAACACCAATGTTCGCAGACCCACGAACAGTGAGAACCCGGCGTGCTCCGTCCCGACGATGTAGGGATGCAAGGTCAATGGTTTAACGACTACGGCATGCACGACTTCGAGCACCCCCCCCCCCCCCCCCCCCCCCCCCCCCCCCCNTGTTAGCACATCGCGTTAGACGAACCGCTCCCCCTGCCATCTCAAGAAGCAGATTACTTCACGACCTGCGCTTGATATTTCTTGCTCTCGTCAACGGTTCGCGTTTGCACCGTCAAGCTGCAGGCCATCGGTACTCGCGTGGACTCGCGAAAGCCAGGGAATCGCGCCGCGCGCAAAATGGTGTTGGCGGTGAAGAAAGTCGTGGAGCACATTCGCAAGTCCAAGTCGCCAGGAGCACAGGTGAATGTAACCGTTTGTACTTGTGTTCCTGTCTGTGCGCTGTGCGCCTACTGTATGTCTTGGCATCATATGGCAACAACGTACACCAGAGCGCCTACCACCTCCTATGAGCCCCCTTGCTTCAATACATTTTGGCTACGCTTTTGCCATGGGTTTTATTCTTCGTGTACGTTATACACCCTTCTGTTTTATTTTATTTCTGGTAGACTAACTTCCCGCAGCTCCCCCCCCAACCCAAAACAGGCTATCTTCCAGGAAGAACAAGTTCGGCACTATTCGCAATGCTTGCACCGTAAGCTGGTCAACGTGGCACCGCAGCGGTGGTCTGGTGTGGGCGGCGTCCTCGAGGCGACCATCGTCAACCGTGTTGACATCGACGGCGTGTACGCCAGGGAAGGGAGCGTCAACCCTCTGGCGCCGCACGAGCACGACATCGACGAGCTGTACTCCGTCATCAAGCCTGTGGCGGAACTCATCGTCACGTACCAGCAAACCCACGTCCCCACGGGACAAGCTGCGGCGCTTGGCCTAGCGGCACTCAAGCTCAGCACCTTCAACGTCGACGCCCGGCTCGACGTCCTGACGCCGGCGCGGGCACAGGGTAGGCCGGAGGGCGCCGGTGGCGTGGAACCGAAGGCCACCAGCGTCCCCAGGTTGCACAATCACCTAACTCGGGTAGGTCGCGACGCTCGCGAACACCTTGCGTCCGCCCTTGACCGTAGGTAATTCGACAGATGCTACAAGCCCGCCGATTCCGCGAAGACGACGGACTTCGTGTTCGACATGCAGATGGGCCTACACCCGACTACAGCTGACCTCCAGTACGTGGACAAGCTCGCCTCGTCGAAAGTGCACGCGGCGTTTGTCACGAAGAGAATCACCGACAAGATCATCACCTTGGCTGTGGAGCTGGCGACGAAGGAGATGGAGCGCAAGCAGGCGGGCCCGGAGCAACACGAGTCAGTCGCAAAGCAGGCGCGCCCGGCGGCCGCTCCCAAAAGCTCGCACCCAGCAGTCGCCAGGGCCAGAAACAAGAACGAGGACGCGGCTACGGCGAAGTTCACCAGCCTCCGACTTTTCAAGAAACGCAGGGTGGGGGCGAACGCGTCGCAGCAGCCAACGTTCGAGCCGATGGCTTGCGCCGAGTTCGAGACGCTGAGGGGTGTGGAGGCCGGCTCACTGACGGACGACCTGGGCTGCGAGGGTGTGCTCAAGTGGTGGGAGAAGTGGGAGGGCTCGTACCCACTCCTGGCCAGGGCAGCCCGTGTGGACTTCGGGGCACCAGCGTCGGCGACAGTGCTCGAGCGCGACTTGACTGATGCTTGGTGAATGATGACGTCATCGAGCAGCGCAGGTGATGCCAAGTACGTGGAGATGGTCCTATTTCTGCACGGCAAACTCGACCTTTTTCCTGAGCAAATACCAGAGCTGCGAGACGAGGATATCCACGCCAAGATTCCCGGGCGGTTATCCAACCCTGTACCGGAGCTTCACGGGCTTGACGGCACGCTCGGCCCAGTAGATCTCACTCACGACGAGGAAGGGGTTGGACCGGGAGAGGGCGAGGAAAGCGAGGGATAAGAGCCGCGCGGCAAGGCGCCTGGACAGGGTTCTACAATAAAGTGTTTCCAACCCCCCGGCCACGTGATATTAACGGTTTCGAACAACAACATGAATCGATAGGCAACGCTACCAATCTATTGCAACCAACAAGCATTTTTCAGGGCGGCTATCGCGGTATCAGGGTAATATTGTGCCTGTTCTACCGTCTAGGGCACTATATGGTAGATTTTCATGAGAAACAGGGCACACCATGTGTCCCATGAAACATGGTCGGTTTTGTTTCTCTTGAGGCAATCTGGGTACATGTGCGCGAGGGTGTGGTGCGTGAAGCACAGATTGTATGTGAAACTGCGACGGATCATGTTGAACGCGGATAATCATGAAACCAAAATCGCACCATTCAGAAATAGGTCAACCATGAGTTCATTGCTGCTGAAGGAGAAGTAGAGAATAGACTAGTAGCCAGTCTCATCTGCACCAATTATTATACTATACTCCAACAAAACACACGCACACACTACGGGTGCTGACTGCAGCCTCCCTTGACCTGAAACAGCTGGAGGCACAACTGCACGCGACTTCATTAGCCTATCGCGCTCGACGTCTCAACCGGGGCGAGCTTCGTACAGAAATACTAAGTTTGACGGGGGTTATTCGCCAATTGGGGTACTATTTAAAAATAGTTACGTTTTGTCAGACATAGTTGAGTAGGCCATCAACCGTTCTCAACAAATCCCATTGCTTGTAGAACTAGTCCACAGCATCGATTGCGTGCTGCGAGTACATCATTCGAATCTGCGGTCAGCTCATCCATCGCAACCATCTGCTCCTTGGTTGGGCTCAAAAGAGCAAACCTCGGCCGCATGTCTTCGACAAGCTTGCGTGCACGCTCCTCTTCCGAGCCTTCCTCGTACCGCTTTGCCTGCGCCATCATCGTCAGCACGTCTCCGTATCCACCGTCGCCGCCGTCGCTCCCGTCCCACCGCCCATTCTGCCAAGCTAGCGCCATTGTCAGCTTGACTTCCTCAAAATCAACAGCAGTCCCGCCCGACAGTAGGCTGGAGACCAGCTCTTGCCGAGCTTCTTTCGTTCCATATGTCCTTCGGCAGATCGCTGCGCAATCATGCCCGGTCCCCGAGGCTGATCCCCAGTTCCACTGTGGGGATTTCCACCCGCTGTTGGGAACTCCATATATCGTAGGCGTGGACATGGACAAACCAGAGGTGACTCCTGCAATCGATGGTGGAAAACATGGTAACAACAGCAGTGGCGCAGCAGGCTCGTCATTCTTTTCTCAGAAAATATAAAGCCTTGACTGATTCACATTGTTATTAGATAGGGCTGAGGGGCTTGCATTGGATGGGGCAAGGCGCATCGATTGACCAGAGGTTATCCGTGGAACTGATTCCTATCTGTTGTGATACTCTACTAAATAGACTGGTACTGCTGTAAGCAGGCGATCCTTGCACAGCAGTTCAATTATCAATAGATGAAGCGAACAAGCCAACGAATTCCACGGCGCAAGGACAGGGAGATACTCAACAGCTGAAATGCGTTTCGTGGATATGTTTGTAGGGGCATCAAATCTTAGATCGTGGTAAAGCAGTAGTGAAACTTTACCAGGTAGAACGGTATGCCCCTGAGTGTTGGGGTGCCCGAACATGTACAGGATAGTCCATAGGGTACACATGGTAACTTCGTTAAAAGCATGTTGCAGCTTATCAATTCTTCCAGCAAACATCGAAGCACAGCAGTCAAAAACAGGGGAATTCCGACTACCATGTGTAGGGTGGGGGACAAAGAGGGTATATACCTACCACAAGGCAATGCTCGCAATAATAGTACGGGTGTCACGTTGTTGACATTGGGCATGATGATGCACCAGTGTATAGCCGAAGATCCGGCACGCTAGCGTGGGGGAACCCACAATGCATGTTGCGGCAGACAACCAGTTGTGCGCTGAGCGCATTTTTTCGTCGCGAGGAAGGAGGTAGGAGGTGCAGGCACTCTGTGCCTGCTCCAATAAAGCAAGAACACAACGGTGTCTTTCGAACAGCAGTACCGCCGCAGGCATGCATCACAAGCGCAGGGCTATGTTTGACACGATGAATTAATGAATTAGATTCTCCATTGCTCACCTGCTGACGGCAACCAGGCCGGCCGAGTGACACGTAATGGCAGTGCCGGAGGGATTGCTACAAAGCCACGGCAGCAGTCAAGCACCGCTAGCACCACCAACACCAAGAGCGTCATCCCTGGCTACACATACAGGAGGGGGTTGTGGTCAGTATGGGCAGCAACCAGCCCGACACCAGCGTTTGTCCGTGGGGGGTGACGGTGAATGTTCGCGGACCCCTTGGTCAGTGGGAATTCATGTCACATGTGACATGATGTCACATGATGTGTCCTCGTATGTCAGACAGGCCATGGTGAGTCACGCCACATCAGAGATCCTCCGCTGTTCAGCTTGCTCAGTACTGTGTGTCGTCGCACACACGTCAAGCTCTGTTGTGGGTAATGGGGTGTGCGGTGGCTACGATGAGTTCACGGAAGGTGGGCCTCGTGGCCTGCATGGCCTCCTTGCTTTGCTCACGTTCTTGTGCATGGACAGCAGCAGTAGTAGCGAAAGGCAACGCACGACAAGCCCACGGGCCCCACCACATCACCAGGAGCCCTGCTGTTAAACATAGGAGTAGGAGAACGTCAAGCGTACTTACCAGGCAAGCAACCTCTGTGGATGGGGATGAGGCTGCTGTCCCAGCGAAACGAGAACCGTGGTGGGAAGACGAGCGGAGAACACAGGGGGTACCAACCTTGTCTGGCTCTACCCAGTGGCGGATGTTCCTGAGCTTGAAGGTACAACGTATGCACAACAGTCTACTTGTATTTGTAGCCAGTGTAAGATGACCGCAGCAGTCCGACTTTGCAGGTTCGCGTGTTTTATTTAGAACAAGATTTCCAACCCTCTCTGTAGATACGATCCCTTCCAGAGAGACAAAAGGAAATATGCTTGTGGGTGTGTATGAGAAAGGTACACCGAGAGTATAAAGAGGTGTGTGCGTATGCTGCGCGCGTCAGCCCCACAGGTGCTGAGACGAGCGAAATGAAGGCGGATGGATAGATACGATTTCCGAACTGGCTGCGTCGGAGGTACAGCAGTCAGTTGCGGTTTGATTTGTGCCGTACCTACAGCAGTAGTACGCCATGCCCACGGATTAGGGTGTGGTGGTGATGGATACTCAACGGCAGGTGATAAATGGTATACGAGAGAGTTGGCGCGTTGGCACTGACTCTCTGGTGAGTCATGAAGTTCTTCACAACCGAGTAGGCTGAACCCGCTATGGGCCCACGGACTCCCAATACATGTTTTCCCTCCATCTTTTCCTTTTTCATTGTTTTTTCAGATTGATTGATTTTCACCATGCATGACGGTTTTGGTTTGTGCGGTAGTTCTACAGCAGGACACGCGCACGGATGGGATGTTCGTGGTGGCCGTGTATAGTCTACAAAAAGCAGGAGATAGTCCACATAGCTCACGAAGGTTGGCACTCACTCGTCTTTATAGGCTCGGCCTTGGGTAACGACAGTGCGGGTTGAAGGGCCTTGTCCAATGAGAGTAACCCAACTCTCTTTTTTTTTAGCAGTGGCCAAAATCAGGTACACCCGGTCCGATCACGACCATTATCGGGTATTGTACGCAGCTGGCAGCGTCCTCTTTGCGTCATCTAATTGGCCGACGCCCGCCCCTACCCGGTCCTGACCCTATTCCCGCCGGGTGCACCCGATCTTGGCTACTCATCCGTCGGGGTACCCGATTTTACTCTCCCCTAGCCGAAAATAGATGAGGCTGTTCTTTCCAACAGCCCACCAGCAGACCACGCTCACGAATACACGTCAGGGCCGCCCCGCACTCAAATCCCGACGCTTCAGACGGCGGGCGGAGGCGGACCCACCGCCGGCGGCGGAAGTATCGTTCAACGGTGGATCTCTCTGCTGCAGGTATCCATCCACCCGCCTGGCCTTCTCTCTCCGAAACGAGAATCGAGAGAGTTCCGCCGTCGGCAGTGGGTCCGCCTCCGCCCGCCGTCGGAAGCGTCGGGGTTCGAGTGCGGGGAGTTGCTGACGTTTGTTCGTGAGCGTGGAGAGTACTGATGGGCTGTTGGTCGAAGAACCTAGCCATTTTCGGGTAGTGGAGAGTAGAATCGGGCACCCCGACGGATGAGTAGTCAAGATCGGATGCACCCGGCGGAAATAGGGTCAGGGCCGGGTAGGGGCGGGCGTCGGCCGATCAGATCGAGCCAGGAGGGCGCAGCCAGCTGCGTAAATAATGGTGCCCGATGATGGCCGTGTTCGGATCGGGTGTACCCGATTTCGGCCACTGCTTTTTTCCAGTTTTTTGTTTCTTTGCTCCCTGTGCGCATCATGCGCGCAAGCATATGTTGTACGAGTACATAAGTACGAAGAACGATGTTAAACAACGTGCGCACCGACATCACGCCCTGGTCTCTGCTCTTGTGTGCATCCGCCCAACTCATGAAAGAACCTTGCGTAACCGGGTCCTACGCAAACGTTGGGCGGCAGTGTTTTACACCTACATAGTATTCCCCCACGTTCTTGCAGGACCCAACACTTGGCGGAGAGGCAGGAGACACGACGGAAGTGGCCGTACGAGTGCGATTTGACGAGGAGAGAGACTTTGAGCCTCCGCAAGGCTCGCTAGAAGTCATAGAGGTGAGAAAATCTCCAAAGAGGTTTTGACCGCTGAGGATTATTGCCGCGTGATTGCTGTGTTTCCTCAGTCGTCAAGGTATTTACAACGTGTTGGTGGCGATAGTGGTGGCGCTACTGGTGCCAATTTTCTGCTGGATCTTTGTCGTCGTGTTTCTTGAAATTGGTGGGATGGACATGCAAAGGTGCACCCTGTGGTACCGCGTTCTACGCGCCATGGCCGATATAATCACCTTTGTGTACAGCTGTGCAGCAGTTGGAAGTTGGGGTGGGAAGGAAGGGGGCTACCAAAGGGTAGTTCCGCACCCATCAATTCATGCGAATTAGACTTGGTCAACCTCAAAACATGTCGGCGCTGGTACTGTACAGTACATGCTCAGAGTTGGAAGTGAGGTGAGCGCGATGCTTTTCAAGCCATCCTGTGATTACAGCAATACGGTATTTATAATAGTGTTATTGTAGAGCGATTGGCACCCGCTTTGTCTTAGCCGCTCTCGCCGGTGGTGATCCTCTTGCAGGACAACCCGTACTTCACGCAGCAAGCTGGCAAAGCGCGCTGGACACTGTCTGAGGCGGAGGACACGCGAGGCGCAGGATTGTGGGTTTGGGGCTTGTTTAAGGAACCGCTCTACCCTTTCCTGTTGTTGCAGGTCAACAACCTGGAAATCGTGAGTGTTTTCATCCGCACCTCCTTCATCCATGCAATCGATGCCTGTGTTCGCGCGTTGGCGAGAAACCGGTTGGGAACCAGTGACATGTGGTGCTGGCTCGACGCCGCTGCCTTGAAGTGCCGTGCATTTACCACTGTTTTGTTTTTCCCATCATCGGATTCTGTCGTCTGCCCCTCTGCCCCCTATCCTCCACTTCTACTAGCTAGACGACCCAACCGGGGTCACATAGGAGGGGGGGGCTGGACCTCCTCCTGCGGTTCCTGCCTGAGGTATTTTTATCGCGAGAAGGGTACAGCTATCCCTTCCCTCGCGACTTATGAAGTCGATTATGGTTTACTAACAACGAGCTTTGCAACGCGTCGCTTTCATCCTAGACCAGGATTTATTTAGTGAGAAAAGACTCACTCTGCCGGGACTCGAACCATGACCTGGCCCTCAGCAGGCTGCGAGGTTACCCACTAGACCACCGGGGCGACCGGTGCCACTGTCGCGGTGTGACTGGCTTCCGCGCTTTCAGAGGGCGTATATCTTCTCGTGCTGTGAAGAAATCACAGCATGCAGTCGTGGAGGTTATCTTGTCTTTCAACATGCACGAAACTGAAAACCGTGACATTCTCTGAAGGGCATCCTCTCGAGTTGGTGTTACATACTTCCAGTATTTCCATGGTAAAACATGTCCCCCAATACAGCGTTATTGGCAAAACTTCCAGGTACACCCAGCGAGTTGAGCGTTCCCTCCCGGCGCACTGAACCTTAGTCGCTGCCGTATGTCCGCATGTTTGCACCCGCTCACCGTAGCCTCTCAAGGGGGGCGCCAAGATCGCGCCCGGCAGACTGTACGTGAAAGTAGACCACAGGAGAGACGATGAGCTCGGGCCGACACTCAAGAGCGGGACAGTTGGCGTGAAAATAGTGGAAAGGTGAGGGAATACTTTCAAGGACGCCGATCTTTGACCACGAAAACCACCCCGCCATTGAGCCACCCGGTGCTTGTTTAGCAAGAGACTCCGAAGGTTAGTCCAGGGATTCGCCTGTCTGTGCGCTCATGCAGGCGTTGTTCTTGCGTACTTGTGGCGCTGCACAAAGAAAGGCACGTTGACTGTCTGCGTAGCTACTCGAGCAGCAGGATCGCAAACTTCCATCTCGCGCGCCCATGCCTTTGCATCTTTGACTGGGATATTCTATATAGCAGCGCGGCAACATCGAGCGTACATGTTGTTGACAGAATATACCCCTCCAGAAGGAAGCTCGCAGCACCCCTACCCTTCATCCCCAAGGCGCCAGAAAATCGATACGGAACGGGCATATTGCAGAGTGCACCGCTTTTTGTGCTGGCTCTCTCAAAACACGTGCTTCTTGCTTAACACCAAGGGGATGGGAGGTTTGGTGTCCCTTGGGGTGTTGCATTCTTGATGTCCGGGGCTTCGGGGACACATGAATATGTGTCCCTTGAAAGAAAAGTAAATGCGGAGAACCAAGGGATGTAGCATGCATGCCCCACGGAGACATATGCAGCCGTAGTCGTTCCCTCGCTGATCAAAATATTTGTCTTTCCAGCACTGGGATGGTCCGTTATTCCCATCCGGAAGGTCTGTCGTCGAGAAGAAATTACGCACACGTACAACAAGCACCCTAACCCCTTGTGCCGTCGTCACACGCGCCCCTCCTCCCCCCTATTGGCGCGATTTTTGCAGAGTTCGGGTGGACCCGCTTGGAATGGCGGAGGCAGATATTACTAACGTAGTGCCCTGCGGTTCGGTACAATTCCGACCGGTTTAGAGTAACTTGACTCATATAGCAGATATGATGTGTTGATAGGGTTGACCCTCTGCGGGGGTCCCGTTGTTCGTATACTCAAGTAGTCGTTGATCAAGATGATGGTATGTGACTTGTACAACCCCTGACTTCGTGTACATCCCCCGAGTGGAGGAGGAGGCGATTGTTGCTTCGCGTTTAACCTTGATAGGCGGGGTGTACGGGATTTGGCATTCACTCGCCTTTTGCGAAACCGTTGACGACGTCGCCTGCACGGGGCTTGCTAGCGGTTTGAGATACTTTTCTCGCTCAGCTTACCTCTCCGAGCACAAGAAGTTATAATGGACGATATGTTCGTGATCGTCGCTTGTGCGGAGTGTTACCAAAGGAACTCGTATAATGGCGAGGGGGCAATTGGTGTTAAATCTTCCCTTATCCTCTCTTGCCAAGTAGTGGACTCCCACACCCTTGGGGGGAGGGGAGGTGCACAGGTATCCTCATGTAACCGCAAACCATGGTCCGTAGACCATACCAGGTACGGTGTACGGCGTTACCTAGGTTGGTGTTCAGGAACTCTGTTTTTTGCGCACCCACGGGGGTTACAGTAGAACGTGAACCAGGCGAAGACCTTTCGATCGCCGTTCGTGGCGCTTCTCATCGAGTTTGGCCAAATGTCGTAGCGTCGCACATAGTATACGCTATGTAGTCTGCATGCCACACGCGGGTGTCCCACTTTTTACGTCCCTGCTCCGATGGATCAACCGAAGATTCGTACATAGCCAAAATATACTCATGCGGGCTCATCGGGCCAACCGAATGCAGTGAAACAGAAAGTGGCACAAGTAATCCGAAGACCTGCGAGTCAATGTCTTTCGTGCCGTAGGAGGAGAGGCGCTGGGTAGAGTTGTCCTCGTCACATGACACCTACGTGCTGCCGCCCAACCCGCAGAATCTCTCACAAACTCACACACCCCTAAATTGATAGGAACTCGGTACGAGTTTGTTGGCCCCAGCGCTGCAAACAGACGTCCGCCAAATAGACGGAACGTGCACGAAGCGGGATGATCTACTGTGTGTTACATGTTTTCGCTGTCATATGCAGTGATGCAATTCGATCACGCGCGCACCGCCCTGCGCGTATGATGTACTGGTATGTTTGCGCAAAATATCCGTTCCGGTGTATGCTCAGTACCTTCTAACACTCGTACCGGTCCAACTGGCGCGGACGGTGGGTATACATGGTGGTCTACCAGGTACATAGTCCTACTTCGCTTTGTTGCATACGTTTGTTTCAGGCCCCTTCGCCACCTTTTTTCCGCAATTGTTGTTTGTTATTGTTGTTTCTCACATTAGCTCTATAGTCCACAAAAAATGGGGAGCCCGTGATCTCAAAACCCGGCACAAACGACGCCCCGCGGGGAAACAAACCAAAAATAGTGTACAAACCACTCGGAAAAAGGAAACAAAATGATGGAAAGAAAAGAACAGGTATCGCACCGACCGTTCGAGAAGACAGCCCTCGGAAACTATCAAAATAAAACAAAAATAAAATAAAGGAGGATGCTTCCCACACCCGCCTAAAGAAAAAATCAAAGGGTAACGTACCAGCACCAGGTACTACGCGCCAGGGCATGGGAGTAACGGAGCAAACAGGACAAAGAGGCGGCAGATGGGCATACAGCCAGATGTACAAAAACAAAAGCAACAGCAAAAGCGAGATCAAGGTACTCAACACAGCAGAGTAGGGAGGGAGGACATGAAAAAAAAGAAATACAGCACAGAGGTCGAAGGCAATACAAAGGACATACACAAAGGAGTATAGCATACAGCAGGGAGGGAAACAGGGCGCAACAACATCAGCCGGGTACATAGTTGTTAGTAAACTTGATCGAGGGAGGGGATTGCTGTACCCTTCTCGCGATAAAAATATCTCAGGCAGGAACTTCAGGAGGGGGTCCAACTCGCCCCTCCTATGTGACCCCGGTTGGGTCGTCAAGCTGGTAGAAGTGGAGGANTTAGTAAACTTGATCGAGGGAGGGGATTGCTGTACCCTTCTCGCGATAAAAATATCTCAGGCAGGAACTTCAGGAGGGGGTCCAACTCGCCCCTCCTATGTGACCCCGGTTGGGTCGTCAAGCTGGTAGAAGTGGAGGATAGGGGCCAGAGGGGCAGACGACACAAAAAAAAAAACTTCGCCACAAGTGCGGCCTCGGCCGCCCTACTCGCTTCTACAGCAGTGCCCGGTTGCCGTTTCTCCCCCCCCACCGCCGCTTCCCCGACTCTTTCTCTTCGGTCCTGAGATGGCCGTACTCTCTACTTCTGCTTCCCTCGCGCGCTGGCGCTTCGCGGACGCTTCCGCCTCCTGCCTGTGCCATTTCCTCATGAACCATGCCGCCCCGTCCTCGACCTTGTTGTACCACACCTCCGAGTTCTTGGCGCTCTCTTTCCATTTCCCCCCTTCCTTTTCGTCTCCCATGTTGAAGGCCACGAGGTCCTCTCCTAGACGAAACACGCAGTCGCTCTCCTGCCCGCCTCGGTATCCCACGCCCCCCGCCATCGCTCAAGCATGCACATGATCTCCGTCTTTGGCTCCGATACCATCAGTCCGAACAGGCCGACCACGCGCACGATGACCGAAATCATCTTCTCGAGAATCTCCTGCGAGCACGAGACGATGGCCGCGTCGTCAGCGTAGAGCATGGCCCACAAGGCCTCCGCGTCCGTCACCACCGTCGTCTTCTTCCCCGCCGACCTGCCCTTCTTGCCCGTGTACTCCACTTGTGTCCCGATCTTGACCATGTCCGCCGTCACCTTGGGGTCCTTGTCGAACTCGGCCACGGCGACCATGAGCATCGCGGCAAAGAATAAGTTGAACAGCAGCGGGGCCAGGTTGCATCCCTGTCGGAGACCTTGGCCCACGTCGAACCATTCCGAGTACTGCCCGTCGTCCGTTCGGACGCGCGCCCTCATGCCCTCGTGGAAGTGGCGAATGACCGCCAGCATCTTAGGGGGCATGCCGAAGCGTCGGAGCACGTCCTATGACGGAAGGAGAGGCGAGGGATAGGGGCGGGTCCTTGTCTATGTGGGTCCGTGTGGTCTCTAGCCATTCAAGTGGCAGGACCCTGGGTGTCGAGAGGAATTGCCCCGAGAGGAATGTACATGGGACCCCAGCCTACAAGCACTGCTACCGACCTGATGATAGCAGCCTCTCGATCGGTACCGTGTTCGGTAGATGAGTCGGAACAGCGGTAGANTGGTCTCTAGCCATTCAAGTGGCAGGACCCTGGGTGTCGAGAGGAATTGCCCCGAGAGGAATGTACATGGGACCCCAGCCTACAAGCACTGCTACCGACCTGATGATAGCAGCCTCTCGATCGGTACCGTGTTCGGTAGATGAGTCGGAACAGCGGTAGAATGAGCCTCGAAGGTGGCTTGTGAGAAGGAGTAGAAGGTCTCCGGTCGTAGATACGGTATTCGCTTGTTGA
>CACKRE030002953.1:14715-29551 GCA_902602495.3 Ectocarpus sp. CCAP 1310/34
TCATGCACGTATTTTGGCATTTGCACGTTGTTTCCAGTGTAAAGACGGGTAGGTTGTTGGCTACACAAGAATAGGCGATGGCAGGGTGCGGTGAAATGGGGAGAGTGAAGGGAGGCAGATGGTTGTCAAAAACTAGCAATCGTTTTGTTCCGGAACAAGTTCCAAGAATGTGTTCCCTAGTAGTCGTTCCATGCCTCCTTCCCCAGATGTGTCGTGGAGTGCTTCTGCCCCCCCAAGATTTACCCGACGATGGTTCAAACGTTTGCCCCCCAGTCCAAAATAAACCTGATGCTTGAGCAACAGGATCATTCGACGTGTGTTTTTGTATATGGTACTGAATCTTTGATGAAAACGCTGCCGTTGCTTTTATTATGCTTGGGTAAGGTGCTGACCCTCCGCCGGTGTCATCGTTTACCACCACCAACAAGATTTCCATCTCTTCGCCACAAACGCTGTTTCCAAGAGCAGGAATTGGCAGAGGAACCCCCCAGTTCTTATCGGCGTTCTCGAACAATGGTTAATGCCCTGAACACTGAATCTACACGTTGCCCTTGCTCAGGATCTCTACTACAACTACGAAACGATGGCATGCTTGCCCTTCTTGTGAAGCAGCGGCCCGCCTCTAGCGATCCCAAGAACTCCCCCTGCTCACGCACCCAATCCGAACACATGCTCACTGGGCAGAGAAACGCTTGTTCTTCCACAAGACCACTGTCTGTACGCATGGGAACACCTCCATTCGCCGTGGTTTCCAGACCACCAACGGCTTGTTAGTGGAAAGGGGAAGAAAGACTCGCCTGTGGGAGCTTCCCGACCCCGATTCCATCCAGCACTTCCGCCCTGGCCCTGTCGAAGATGAAGGTGGAAGAGGCCTTCTGCTGGAGGGTGGTGGTAATGCACGCCTCCGAGATGGGCAACGCTGTGGCGTGCAGGACGCCCTTTCGGAAGTACTTGTCGAGGATGCGCATCGTCGTGGACTATGTGGACATCCGGTTTTTGCATACAGCAGTAACGGCAAGGGTTGTGGGAGGCGTCAGGGTGTGCTAAGGGGAGCTACCGCGGCTTGTTCATACGCCCAGGTGCTTCGTGAGAGCTGCGAGTTTGTGTGGGGCGGTTTTTCCCTAAGCCTCGTCGCCGCAGATACGGCTGTACGTTTCCTGAGATGTGGGATGGGGCCGGCAGCAGATGAAAAGTTTGTCGGTTTGACATACATAGATGCTTGGGCTTTACCGCATGTTTGCTCAACCATCTTCGTTGGAAAACAGTAGCAGAGACACTAGCGCACGTACCCAGGAAAACTAAAGAAGTCTGGGGTACCGTGCGGCGCAACCGCCAGCGCATCTGAAGCAAGAAAAACATTCGATTTATCATACTTGGAAAATTCGGTGACGGTCGGGTAACTGCTGGGCCGAATCACACACTGAGTGTTTGCACTCACCACGAGTAGCGACGTTCTCGTTTAAAGTCGAGAGAAAGACGAAAGAGACGAATACTAATGGACGACGACCACGACGACAGCGACGACAACGACGAAGAGGAAGAAGAACAGGAGCAAAAAGAGTGTCATCAGGTGGGTTGTCACTCGTTCGCGATGCCTACCTGGAGCTTGGGGTAGCTCGTGATCTCCTCGCGGGCAATGAGAGCCCGGAAAAATTCGTCGACGACGGGAAAGTTCGGGACGTTCCTGGAGGAGCTGGCCACTTCTTGGAACTTCCGACTCTGCATGATGATGTAGTCCAACTTTTTCTTCGAGCGCCACTCGCCGATGCAGAAGTCACCGCTGAGAGGAAACGCACGTGTTGTGAGTGAGATGTAACGTGTTGAAGTAGGGGTAAGGCTATTAGTACCGAAGACGACAGGGAGATGGTTTGACGTGGTTGTGCGGTCCTGCGCTTGGGAACCGAGACAAAATGCATTTAGTGGGGCTCGGGATGACACCGTTTTGCGGACCTTCTGCCCACCTCCGACCAGAAACATCGCAGCACTTGCACCGCTCATCGGCGGGATATTCCGACCGCCGGTATCGGCCACCAACTGGCATGAGGCTGGTCTTCGTACCCACCCGCAGAAAAATCATCACAGGCTGATGCTTTTTTTCGTTTTTACTTTTTTTGCTGCTTCCTTTTGATTTTCTCTTTTCCTCTTTCTCTTTCTTTTTTCTCCCTTTTTCAGTGTCAGATGGCCTGGTCGCTTCTTGCGTTGCGAAGTACCACGATTAAAGCAAGGGGGTGCACCTCTTTCTCTCTGGCCCGTGATGCTGCCTCCTAGTCTCAGTTGTTACCTCGCATAGCGCGCAGAGGGAGCGGAGGACTCCAGAATATATGTCGTTGATTTCTATTGACTTGCGGACCCCTGGGGCCATTTTATTTGAGTGTACCTTTTTAGGGTAAAATAGCCTGTGACCACGGGAATCGGCCGCGTGAAGGGTTGGATCATTACGGACATCTGAAGGTGCAGGGTAGAGAGATATCGGAACGGCTGTTCATGTGAAGACAACAACAACAACAACAACAACAACAACAACAACAACAACAACAACAACAACGACAACAACAACGACAACAACAACAACTATGGCACTTGCTCCCTGTAGTTCAGACGACAGCGCCCGGCGTCTGATTTCGAAGACCTACTTGGGCGTTGGAAACAACAACAGTCTAGCACCCACCTGCTCTTGAGCTTCTCCTCGTCGCTGATATAGCTATAGAGGAATCGCAACGCCGGGGCCGCCACGATGCCAACGCCTGTCAGCGCCGTGGTCAGCAGCGTTATCTCTCGACGGCCGTCCCTGTCCCCCTCCATCTCCCAGTGGACCAGTGGGAGGGCGGCGGCAGCGACGGCCAGGATGACGGAGATAGCCAAGGCCGTCTCGAACTCGTATGGCGCCTGATCGAATAATGTGTCGTAGCGGGGATCGAGGCAGGAGAGGGAATCGAATATCACAACTCTGTACCGCTACCGTTCAGACCGAAAGAGATGGTTTTGTCAAGGTTGCTCGGTGTTGTTGACGCCGCGCTGCCCCGAGAAAGGTCGTTTTTTCTGATTATCTCTATTCTTCACCGTTCTCCTAGCTATGGGCTTGGACAAGAAATTGTTCTCCAACCAGGCTTGTTTCCGACTGTGGAAGAGTGGGACCTGTGAGCGAAGAGAATCGACGGAGACCATGCCGGGAATTGCATCGGTGATTTTTTTTTTTTCTCCCATCATTGGACTCTGTCGTCTGCCCCTCTGGCCCCTATCCTCCACTTCTACTAGCAAGACGACCCAACCGGGGTCATATAGGAGGGGGGGGCTGGACCCCCTCCTGCGATTCATGCCTGAGGTATTCTTTTCGCGAGAAGGGTACAGCAATCTCTTCCCTCGCGACCTACGAAGTCGATTGTGGTTTACTAACAACGAGCTTTGCAGCGCGTCGCTTTCATCCTAGACCAGGATTTATTTAGTGAGAAAAAACTCACTCTGCCGGGACTCGAACCCATGACCTGGCCCTCAGCAGGCTGCGAGGTTACCCACTAGACCACCGGGGCGACCGGTGGTGATGGCGGCGGAATCGAACAGTGGGGGGAACAACACACGCACTTCGCACGAATACTGCGGGTGTGCTTTATTCTGGAGATCAAAACCAACGAGTGGCGATCTTCGACGTTACCGCGAAAGCGACCGCGAGAAACAACAAGAACTCCCGGAGGTGTAGCTTGATACCAGATTTACTAGAAACCGTGCCAATGGACGGGCTGGTGGTTGGTTGGGTAGCTTCTCCGCGAGGTGTCAAATACTCGCTGGCTGTGTGACTACCCAAAGCTGGAAGAGAATAGAAGAAGCAGAGAACAACTCTGGAGACCTTTTTCAGTGCCACGGCGTTTGTTTGGTTGGGGCGATGGAGGACAGTACTCAGCGCTATCAATATCTTCCAAGACGCTGTGTTGGTGTGTGCGTGTGCTGTGGCGCGCGGGAGAATACCCTGCAGCCCGACAGAAATACTGATACACTTGAGGCAACTAAGCACTGTGTGGGAACGACTACCCCAACGCCGCTCCCACACGAGGTTTTGATGTCTGCCGTTTTGTTGGGGTGATATCGGTGTCAGCACGCCCAGATGGGTCCGTTTCCATTGTACAACTCCAAGTGCGGCGCGTGACAACAAACCCCGGAAACAACCTCGACCCCTCCCGCGGCACTCTAGTGTACATGGAACCCGTACCTGCACGCGGACCACACGGAGCCGAAAGGCCAGCACCAACGAAAACGCCGCGAGGATGCCCATCACGACGAACGCTGACCACTCGGGCACGGTCGACTCTGGCTGACACTCCATGGAGGCGGGGTCAAACATCGCCACGCTGGAGCTCGACAGGAACGCCGGTGCCAGCGTGAATGGCAGGAGCAGTAGGGCTAACTGCTTCCGTTTCGTCCGCGGTTGAAGTTGGAGAATTTCGTCACCCAGGCGCATTTTCGTTGTTATGGCCGGAGTGGGGTAAGGGTGAGCGGGCGGGGTGAACGAGGGCGGGTGCAGGAGCGCATTGACCAGTTCAAGCGAGGTTGCTGGATCTATTGGTAGCACCACAGCTAGATTAGCTGGAAACTGGTGGCAGCCACTTATTTTGCCATCCAATCCTCCCGGGTTCCTTCTGCGGCAAAGTGGGAGGGTCACCATCTTCGAGAACGCTGAGTATAAACTTGTTGGTCATGGCAGCATTGAAATTCGCAAGTTTCTAGAGGTATTGGTAATGGTAGGTTATGGTACACTACCTCTAGGCAAGTCAACGGGCGGACGGTGAATTGGTTCTTTTATGTTCTTTCAACAGCGTGGGCAAGACCTCCGCTTACACCAATATGGTGAAACCGCAAAGCTTTCCCAATCAATCTGCCATTGCTTGCTCTCGCACCTCATGAGGGACGAAAAATGTTTGTTCTGACTGACCTGCGCCACGACCGGCCACATGCCCCCATCCTGCCGAATCAGAACGTCGTGAGCGCGGTAAACTCGGAGGAACGCGGTCGAGAACAGCGCCCCCAGGCCAATCCACGTGAAAGAAGCCACCACATCGCACCCTAGCGCCTCCCCGTCCGATCCCCACAGTCCGTACCTCATGCTGACTCCCAACGTCGCGATTATCGCCTTTGTACGTGATACCAATTAGGCGCATGCAAGGTATAGTGGTGTGTGGTAGCCGAAAAGGGGGTACACGAGCATACTTGAGGCCGCATTTCACAGGAGGCTAAATTGAAACATCGAACGACCGCGTCCAAGCTAAGTCGTGGATAACCTATTGCGTGTTAGCTCAATATCTGCTTCGAATGAATGGGTTCAATTTCACTTTCCGTTCTACCTCCATCCACGCGCCAGGATTGAGCATACAACCTGCGGTCACTTCTCACGATTCCTACCTCCCTCTTGCAATGCCAGCCCGTGTTACGCGGAATTTTCAGCCATGATTTTGAAATACGCAACGGCCGAAGGTGAAAGGCAAATTGTCGTTTTCGGTTTTGCGTTGACCCGGTTGTCGAAAAAGTTCCCTGACGTCTTCTGAAATTAAGCGGAACTAATGTTTCCGATTATTCAGAACAAGGTATTGACGGTATGGTGAGGTGCGGCTAGGAATGGCAGAGGGCCGCCGCTGCACTCAAGACTCCGAGCGGCTTGACCCTTCACTTCTTCTTGCCGATTAAGAAAACATCTTCTAATTGCACATGCATTTGTATATCGATGTAAGTACTGTTCGAAGGCGTTGTTCGCTACTGGAAATAAATCGCTAAGCTAGCTCGTTTGCATGCTTTTTTCGCCCACCGACAGAAAATGTCTCTTCTGGAGGGTCACAAGAACGCGTAGCTCCACAATTTCCCTTTAACGTATTGCACTACCCAACCATGCTGTAGTAAACTAGCGTGTGAGCATATTCCTCATTTTTGCCCTGTTCTGCATGAACGCGCTGATCTCTTTGCACACGATGCCCTGAAAGTATCAACTCGCCTTCGTTCTGGATTAACTCAGGCAGCGAAACATTCGTACACCTACCTAGATAGTAAATATAGGTATGCGCAAAAGAGAGTCAGACTCGGTGGCTCAAGCGCGGGAATTGCACGAGTTGTCTGGTGGTAGGGGGTGCGACCCCACAAAGCTGCTGAAAGTTCGCGGTCCATACTGCAGCAGTACTTCGTCACACTAGACTCGGTCGTATTTGGGGGTCTACCTTTCTTCGCCGCTCGGCCGTCGGCAAAAATCGTAGACGACGAACAGCGGGCTGACTACAAGATCAAATGTCGACAAGTTATGAAGTGCACAAGCACACATCGCGCGATATTGACAATCGTGTACATACAGCAGTGCGGCCAATCGAGAGCACAGACGGAGCCTTCGGCCGGGTAACCCGATATTCCATACCCTGCCCCGCGTCCCTGCAACGTGCTTCCAAGAGCCCACCCCCATGTGATGTTTGTACATAGGATAAGCCGCTCGTGGAAATTCACCACATCTTGTGAATACCATGTACTATACGTGTAGACTATAATAGTGGAAAGAGCATGGAAGGCTCCGTGGTTTTTAGTGGTGTGCTTTGTGGAATTGGATGCTTAGTCTACACGCTCTCATCACTTGTACTCGGTACTCGAGACAGCTCCCCGGCCAAAGGACCGGCAAAAACTGTTCCTAACATCATTCACCAAGCGAAGGTATCAGGCAAGAGCTATGTAGTGACCAGGTTTTTCGGCGGAGGTTAGATTGCAAGACGGACATCTATGTGGCCTAGACTATGAAACTGCGATCTGGAACAAGTTTTTGTACGCTGGACTCGCGTGATACTGCAGACAACTCTCACCGCCATGCTCGTGTACACCAAGAGTTGGGGATCTGCCGCCGTGTACGGGGGCCACCCCGCGTTCCACACGACATGCACTATGAACAATGCAGTCGTGACGTCGACAACGGTCGTGGCCCCGATGATCCCGTAGTCCATCGTCCCTAGCGGCGTCCATGCTGGCCCCGCTCCAACGCCGGATATTGTTTCTATCGTCGCCATCAGGACTACTGTAGTTACCTAACAACGACGAAAGGACGTGCCATCACCCCTCGACAACACTCTGTCGAGGTATTAATACCACACGAAGAGGTGCGTCAAAGCTACACGCCGTCTATTTCATTCTTGACCCTCGACGCTTCGCGAAAATATCCTGAAACGCGGCGAGTTTTGTGACCGTTCGGCCTGTTCAGATGCGGCGCAACATCGATAGAGTAGCGTCGGGTATTAACAACCACCCGGGTATGAACCACATTTTTTCAAATTGTTGTTGTTGTTGTTGTTGTTGTTGTTGTTGTCTTCACATGAAAAACCGTTCCGATCTCTCTCTACCCAGTACCTTCGTGTGTCCATACTGACACAACACTCGACGCGGTCGATTCCCGTGGTCGCAGGCTAACTTACCCTAAAAAGGTACACTCAAATAAAATGGCCCCGAGGGGTCCGCAAGTCAATAGAAATCAACGAACGACAGATATTCTGGAGTCCTCCACTCCCTCTGCGCGCTATGCGAGGTAACAACTGAGACTAGGAGTCACCATCACGGGCCGGAGAGAATGAGGTACACCCCCTTGGTTCAATCTTGGTACTTCACAACGCAAGCAGAGACAAGGCCATCTGGCACAGAACAAGAGAGAAAAAGAGAAGAAAAAAAATGCGTAAGTGTTTTTATAATTTGATTTTATTTAGAAAATAAACAAAACAGTGAGGAAACAGAAAATGAAATATAAAGAGCAAGGACAAAAAGGGACCAGGCCAAAAATAACAAGAAATAAGAGACAGAAAAAAGCACACGGTAGAGAGACCACTAACGAGAAGCAAACACGCAAACAACTCGTTGTGTCATATTAAGAAAAAAAAAAAAAACATGGCCACCAACCAGCGATACATTGTAATGGTACGTAATCATTAGTGGGAGGTTGGTGCAATGGTGCAGCAGCGTTGGGGGGGGGGAATTGGCTAAAAGAAATTCAATCCGGCACGTATCACGCCACACGGTCCGTCTCTTCTCGTTTGCTTTGTTCCCTCGTCGTCTTGTCTGTCTCCTGCCCCCCTCCCGCCCCATTGGTTGGTGGCTTGTGGTTCGTTTGAGCGTGGGGTATCTCATTGATACAGTCACGGAGCCCCAATTAGATTTTTTTTTGAAGTTCGCGGAGAGACTAGAGCTTTCGTTGGAGCACTTTAGCGTCGCAATCAGCGACGAGATACAGCAGCAGCACCATCATCCACCGCCGACGCGGGCCATCTTCGGTCTTTTGCTGGTTTTGCTGATAAGTATGGGCCGCCGCCAGGTGGACCCAGAGCAAGCTCGGAAGGCATGTGAAGCAGTTAGAGGTGGCATGAAGATCCGAGAGGCCTCTAGGCTCTTTGGGCTAGATAGGTGGTCCATTAAGAGCCGCCTCGATGGCGCGGTGACCATGAAAGCAAAAGTTGGTCCCGCGACTGTCCTGAGCGAAGAAGAGGAATATTCTCTTAAAGATGTTCTGCTGTACGCTGGCCGTCACTGCTTGGCTGTGGGTCGGCTGCACCTGCTAGAAACCGTCAGACAGCTGTGCAACGACGGTCGCCCGATCCCTTGGGATCCAGGCAAGGGTCCGGGGAAGGACTGGCTAGCTGGCTTCCTCAAGAGGCACCCACGGGTGTCGGAGCGCAAGACTCGCATTTGCGAGCCAAACAGAATCACCGAGGACAAGGAGCCTCGCATCGCCGAGTTCTNATTCTCTTAAAGATGTTCTGCTGTACGCTGGCCGTCACTGCTTGGCTGTGGGTCGGCTGCACCTGCTAGAAACCGTCAGACAGCTGTGCAACGACGGTCGCCCGATCCCTTGGGATCCAGGCAAGGGTCCGGGGAAGGACTGGCTAGCTGGCTTCCTCAAGAGGCACCCACGGGTGTCGGAGCGCAAGACTCGCATTTGCGAGCCAAACAGAATCACCGAGGACAAGGAGCCTCGCATCGCCGAGTTCTACAGGAAGTGGACAGCTCTCCTCGACGAGCACAAGCCGGAGGCCGACCACGTGCAACACGGACGAGACAGGTGATGTACTTGTTGACTAGTCTAGACTAGTGTGGTATCAGTAGAAGCTGCAGTGTGCGAGCTCGTGTGCAAAGACCGCGAAGATAGCATGTCAATATCTTGCGGAGTTCTGGTGTCCGGCCAATTTGTCAAAGATACGGGGCGTCCTTCTGGTGTACCTACGTACTGCTGTGCTCTATCTCACCTGTGCTGTGCGCCCTTGCACCTTGTCCATGTTGCCGAAGTCGACGCTGGCTGTGGTCTCGAGTGGTCTAGAGTATAGTACAGCAGTAGTTCAGACTGCTACCGACACAAATGTACCATAGAGAAAGGGCTGTGTCGCATGGTCTTTATGGCCGATTGTTCCGCATGTCTACACTGCAGAAAGTGTAGCTTGCGGGTACAGCAGGACAGCGTGCATGTGTGTAAATGTACAGCAGACGAGTCTAGTCTAGGACGAGTACCGAGCATGGAATAGGCACACCTTGCTGTTGCTCTTCCTGCTGCTAGTCCAGTCCAACTACCGCCGACGAAAGTAGACAAGGTAGGTGGCAGCTTGCTTCACGAAAAATACATACCCGCCCCGCCCCTTCGGTGAAGCGCGGTCTATCCTTCTAGGAGGGCGGTACTCTGTCCATTGCATTGTGTTTGTGTGTGTGTACACCTTTACATTTTATATCCGCCGTAGCTGGTCACCCCCCTTGACCTCCACCTACGCGATTTGGCTTGCTTCCTCGCGGGTGTAATTAGGTACCACACCGCAAGGCACGAAGACGATGAAGGCCTTCGCGGAGGCAGGGCACAATGTGGTTGAGTCGATGCGGTCCAACTCGCGAGAGAACACCACAGTGGTCACCACGTCACCACCATCAGCGCCAATGGTGCAACGTGGGCGCCAACCATTATCTTCAAAGGACAGCGACTCCAGCCTGACTGNCAATGTGGTTGAGTCGATGCGGTCCAACTCGCGAGAGAACACCACAGTGGTCACCACGTCACCACCATCAGCGCCAATGGTGCAACGTGGGCGCCAACCATTATCTTCAAAGGACAGCGACTCCAGCCTGACTGGTTCGCCGAGAGGAACGGCCCGAAGGATGCGAGGTACACGTGCACGGACTCTTCGTTCATGCAGGGCGACGTGCTCATCAAGTACCTCAAGGACTTCCATATGCAGCTTGACGACCGAGGCGTGCTCGACGGAAAGCCGCACATCCTCGTGCTTGATGGGCATGCCTCACACGTGAGCTACGAGGTCATCAAATTGGCCATGGAACTCAACATCATCCTCCTGCTCTCCCACACGTCGCACATCACCCAGCCGTTGGACGTCGTCGCTTTCGGAACCTTCAAGAAGGAGGTGACTAAAGCGCTGCAAGACTACTATCACGCAAACGGCGGGTTGTTACCGCTGAAGCGTGACGTGCCCGACGTGATCGCGGCGGCTTGGCAAAAGAGCTTTACACCGGAGCGGAACAAAGCATCCTTCGGCGGGGCGGGGCTGTGGCCTGTGGACATGGATCGAGCGCTGACCCGGCTTCAGGGCACGGCGAAGAGGAAAGAGGGGCCGACCGGGCGCCCACCCCTAGAGGATGTCCCCATCGCCATGACCCACGAGCAGCTGGAAGAGGCCATCAGAGAGAGGGGCCTGAGGCAGTTGAAGGCGGGAGGACATACCACTACCGGACTCAAGGTAGGCACGGTGATGCTCGGCGGTCTCCTGACTCAGAGGAAGCGCGCCAAGAAACTGGCGACCTCGCGGGGCTCTTTGGGCCTTCCCGACGGAGGCAACATCAACTCGGAAGAATTCCTGGCAAAGGTTGACGCAAAGGAACGTGCAGACAAGGCAGAGGCCGAGGCGAAAGCGGAAAGTGGCAGGGAGCGCGCAAGGAAGAAGGAAGAGGCGGCCGCGGCGGCGGCGGCGCGGGCACGGCAGGCGAACACGGGGGATAGAGGACGGGTAGGGGGCAGGGGGCGCAACGGGAGCGGGAAGGGCGGGGGGAGGGGGGCGGGGACTGAAGGGCGCGGCGTTAGTGTTAGGCGTGGAGGAGGGCGAGGAGGGCGAGGGGGCGCGGGATGGGTGCGGGACGTGAGGCTACCGGGCAAGGGAGGGGGCGGGAGGCGGCGGGGGGGAGACGCGGCCGAACAGGAGCTGGAAGAGGGGCCTCACCTGGCCGTGGCCAAGGAGCGGCTGCAGCACAAGGGGCGGCTTGGCCCGTTCGCCAGCCGGCACCCTCCTTGTCCCGGGTTGGACGGCAGCGGACGCCGACACCCGTTGTTGACGTGTAGCCGCCTATGAGGCTCTCGATGGATTGTTTTCTATCACACTCAGAGTAGGACGAAACAAGCTATAAAAGTCGTCAGTTTTTACGTGGAGTCGATACGTACCCTCTTGCACGTTGCTTGTTGATAGTAGCGTAGGCAACGGTGGCGTTATAGCATGCCAATGGGACGGCAGGGGGCGGCGGGGGGCGTTTGACCGAAAACCGGGGATGTCTTGATTATGTCGCCGTGTGACCTCCTTTTGTTTTTTTCGCGATAAATGTTTCTCATTCATGTCTGAATGCTCCCTCCAAATTTTATGTCGTGGGGATGTATGAACAGTCCAGAATAGACTATCCAGGGTTAGTGCTGTACGGGGCTGATTCTTGCCCTAGCGGCACGCAAAATACCGAAACTATACCCATTTTTGAACAACTATTTTTTGACCGTGACAACTTCTTTCGGAGTGAATTGTTTTTTCGTGGTCGGCTATTGACAGGANTCTTGCACGTTGCTTGTTGATAGTAGCGTAGGCAACGGTGGCGTTATAGCATGCCAATGGGACGGCAGGGGGCGGCGGGGGGCGTTTGACCGAAAACCGGGGATGTCTTGATTATGTCGCCGTGTGACCTCCTTTTGTTTTTTTCGCGATAAATGTTTCTCATTCATGTCTGAATGCTCCCTCCAAATTTTATGTCGTGGGGATGTATGAACAGTCCAGAATAGACTATCCAGGGTTAGTGCTGTACGGGGCTGATTCTTGCCCTAGCGGCACGCAAAATACCGAAACTATACCCATTTTTGAACAACTATTTTTTGACCGTGACAACTTCTTTCGGAGTGAATTGTTTTTTCGTGGTCGGCTATTGACAGGAGCAACCCGTTTATGCCCCAAACCTATTATTTTTATTCGTGTTCGATGCACATATCACGCCGTACAGGCAAACGGAGGCAAGTCCCGCCTCCACATCTGCGTCAATTACCCGGGGATATCCAATTTTCATCCCCTGGCAGCACCGGAAAAAAACAAAACTTGATTTTTCTTCACGATCATTGTGTTGGGCGCATGTGTGCCAGATCTTGGGTCTTGAAACGGTTTCAAACCCCCGCAATCAACCAATCGTCAAAATGGTTGTTAATACCCCCCGGGCCGTTTTACCCTCAAGATTTCAACTTCAACTTGGGCAAACGGAAACAGTTTTCGTCGTCACTAACGACGTTTTTTTTTTTGGACAGAAAGGTGGTGATGTTGACTATCGTTCGATACCTAAATATCTTCGTAGTTGGTTTTACTGCCGAAGAACGAGCTTTTGGCGCGGGAGGTGGCTTAGGTGGTTGTTAATACCCGCCGCTACTCTACAGGCTACAGGCTACTAGTCTAGCAGGCACAGGCCCGTACATGTAGCGATAAAAATATCTCAGGCATGAAGCGCAGGAGGGGGTCCAACCCCCCCTCCTATGTGACCCCGGTTGGGTCGTCCAGCTACTGTAGTAGAAGTGGAGGATGGGGGCCAGAGGGGCAGACGACAGAGTCCAATGATACATAGCACGGCTGCATACCGCAGACACCGCAATGAGCCTGTTGCCTACAGGGGAAATATCGCTGCTGCTGCTCGGGGACTAGTAGAAACACAGGTTGGGTCATTGTACAACGGTATGAATTCAGTGCTACAGTAGTCGATCCTGGACTCCTTTCTCTAGGAAGAGCTTGGTTCATTGCGGTCGTACATGGAGTCTGTAGACATTTCACGAGAGACGTGACCGTGAACCAGCATGTAACTAAGTCTTCTACATGAAGAAAGATTATTTATTTTGCCGTCAAACATACAACAGATTTCGGACACGTTCATGTGTGTGTTCAGATCGTTCTTAGTTTCCGCCCACGGCCATCGACCGACGAATTGAAGCATGCATACAAGTGGGTGTGTTGTTGTTGTTGTTGTTTCTCACGATAGCTCTATAGTCCACAAAATATAGGGAGCCCATGGTCTTAACCGGCACACACGACGCCGCGGGGAAACAAAACAAAAATAGGGTACAAACCACTCGGAAAAGAATACCCGACAAACCGAGTTCCCCTAAATCTTTCGTCTACAACCTCCCAACATAACATACATAACATACAGATAGATACACAAGATGGCTACCAAACTGCCTTGTTGAGCCTGTTACCCACAAGGGAGATATCGTTGTATGCTGTCTGGGAAACCGTAGACATACAAGTAGCTTTTCGCTCAGGCTATGGATTCATTGCAAATCTATCTTAGACTTATTTCCGTAGATAGAGATGGATTTGTTGTGTGATATCAAGAAGAAAAAAAAAACATGATGGAAAGAAAATAACAGGTACCGCACCGACCGTTCGAGAAAAGAGCCCTCGGAAACCGATCAAAATAAAACAAACACAAAAATAAAGGAGAACGCTTCCCACACCCGCCTAAAGCAAAAATCAAAGGGTGACGTACCAGCACCAGGCACTACGCACCAGGGCATGGGGGTAATGGAGCAAACAGGACAAAGAGGAGACAGATGGGCAGACAGCCAGATGTACAAAACAAAAGCAACAGCAAAAAAAGCGAGATCAAGGTACCCAGCACAGCAGAGTAGGCAGGGAGGACATGACAAAAAAGCAACACAGCACAGAGGCTGAAGGCAATACAAAGGACATACACAAAGGAGTTTGCGTACAGCAGGGAGGGAAACAGGACGCAACAACATCAGCCGGGTACATAGTTCACCAGAGTGCTGCCTCGGCCGCCCTTCTCGCTTCTACAGCAGTGCCCGGTCGCCGTTTCTTCCCCCCCACCGCCGCTTCCCCGGCTCTCTTTCTCTTCGGTCGTGAGATGGCCGTACTCTCTTCTTCTGCTTCCCTCGCGCGCTGGCGCTTCGCGGACGCTTTCGCCTCCTGCCCGTGTTATTTCCTCATGAGCCATGCCGCCCCGTCCTCGACCTTGTTGTACCACACCTCCGTGTCCTTGGCGCTCGCCTTTCATTTACCCCCTTCCTTTTCGTCTCGCACGTTCGAGGCCACGAGGTCCTCTCGTAGACGATACACCCAGTCGCTCTCCTGCCCGCCCCGGTATCCCACGCCCCCCGCCATCGTTCCTAACAGCATGCGCTTGGGGAGGCGGTTGTCCTCTATGTGCATGACGAAGCCCGCGAAACACAGTCTCCGTTTGCGCACGGTGGCCTCGATGTTTTCCTCGCAGCCTGCCTGGATGAGGGCCTGGGCATAGGACAGGGGGCGGTCTGAGCGTTTCCGCTTGCTCCAGCCGATGCACCGTGTAAGGAACTGGCGGTGGGTCCCATTGAGCTTCGTGTAGTGCTCCGCTGTTAGGCTTCACGAGGCGCACCCATATAGGAGAGTCTCCACCACTTCAGCCCGGAGTAGCCGGATCTTGAGCTGGGGGTCAGCCCGTCGCCTGTCGTACATCGAAGCACTGTTCCGGCGGTAACGCTTCCACGCTCGGCAGCTGCGGCTCGTGATCTCTCGGTCGGCCTTCCCGTCCGCGGAGATGGTACGTCCGAGGTACACAAACCGATCTG
>CACKRE030002953.1:30166-46535 GCA_902602495.3 Ectocarpus sp. CCAP 1310/34
GGGGGGGGGGGGCGGACAGTCGTGAGCACGAGGATGTGATCAGAGTCTTTGAATTCGACACGTTTGACGGAAACATTACGCACGAAACCCCGGTCCGTCTGACGCATGAGGATGAAGTCGAGGCGGTACTTCTCCTTCCCCTTGTTGGAGCTCTGGAATATGCGCTGCACTCCACCTTTCGGTGTCCGGAAGTAGGTGTTGGTCAGGGAGAGTTGGTTGTCTGATGCCAGTCCAAGGAGTCGTTCCCCGTTGTTGTTGATAGTGTCGCGTCCGTACGCGCCCATAATCTTGGCATCGCAGCACCCGTCTCGCCTCCTACCAGTGCGTTGGCGTCCATAAGGACCACGAGATGGTCACGGCTGTGAACCTCCCGGATCGCTGCGTCGAGAGCAGTCCAGAAGGATTCTTTGGCGTTAACATCACCGCCCGCGGTGCTGCGGACAGTTTCCGGTGTACGCGTGAGCGTAGTGCCTTCTTCATCGATCGGAACTTACTTGTTGGCGCGGCAACTACGCGCGTGGCTGTCTGTCGCCCCATGCTGCGAACGCCACAACCAAAACGCGTTTTCAATGCAAGCTTGCACTGTACACGTACAAATTTGGTCTGTATTGACAGGACAAGTCCAACCAGTTGACATTTCTTTTTCTTGGCGACGCTGTGCAAGCCTTGTTCTCCGTTGCATTGTAGCGGACGGACGGCGCATGGCATGTACGTCCCAAGGTTGGCTCATCACAGCAAATAATCCAGGTGTCATTGCGTTACCCCCACAAAGCTTACACGCCTTTGCATCGAACATAATCCCACATCAACAAAAACGTCGTTGATGTACAAAGAAGCACAAACAAATGTGTCTCGGTCATGGTTGGTGCAGGCATTATTGACTGCAGTCCAACAACAGTTTTCATGGAAATGCGCGCCGGAACTTTGGCAGCGGTGGTCCAGACGAGAACTTCGCGTCCAGATTTGCGAGTGAATCATCGTTGTACAAGGATTTGAATGGAAGCCTTGGACTAGAGGTCGGGTGGGACGCCCTCGAGGCAGTTGCCGTCCGGAGCGAAAGGTGGGGCACTATTTGAATCTATCGATTTCTCATCGTCATCGACCTGTTGCCTCCCGTGATGTGGTGAAGGTTTTGAAGACACGAGGGAACGACAAAAGCAAAAACACCAGGGTGTGGCAGCAGAAACTGAGCCTACCGCAAAAAAATGGGCTTCAGACCTGTGGCCCCAACTGTCAGGAGGAACCCCCCGCGCATCGTCATCATCAGCCGGCCCTCCGCCTCAAACACCACCACAAAGAGGCATCGTCAAGCAGCTATGTAGGACACCATGTGCAATAGGTACATCCTCGTTCTGTCGGAGCGTCAAGATCAGCCGCACGCGCAGTTCTCTCTTGAGTTACAATGCACGAACAGGCCCATGGCGCTTCTAGGCCCAAGGGGTTTGGAAAATCATTCCCAAAAGAGTCACCACACACAAGAAGTACCACGGAACAGCCAAAACATGGCGTGCCTCCTCTCTCCATCCTAAAACAAATGAACAAAATTCCCGGTCTGATTAAAAAAGAAGTCAACGTTTCGAATAACGTTTGCATAACATTTCACACAGAAGCAAAATAAACGGAGACACAAACATCAGGTGGCTCCCGATCGTTCGTAAAACCCCGTTCAATGTCACCACCGTTTTTTACACTTTTATTACTCATATCCAAAACCATCAAAGCAAACACACCCAACACCAACAAACGTGTTCCTGACCGATACCATCCTAGTGAAACAACGCAGAACGCCCAACATAATTTGGCCACGCGCTTCGAGACACACGTAGTAGCTCTATCAAATAACCCCCGTTGACTTCAACAGGTTTCAAAATCTTCCGATAGAGAAGAGCGCTCACCCACAGCCCCCCCCCCCCGAGTCGTTAGGAGCCTCAGCAAACGAGTCATTTCCATCTCCGCAAAACTCCAAAGTCCAACACCATCGACATCGCAGATTCGGACCCTCACCCTCCTCTATCGCTGGCCGACCGCAGGGGGCGGCGTGAACGTCTGGTCTTGCAACCCTTCGGCAGGTTGCTGCGGTGTAGCCTCCGCCGCCGGCGGCAGCTGGCCGGCATGCGGGGACGCCTTCCCCACGTCCTGCCCCGAAGAGGCACCTATCCCGCCGCCGGCCCCGCGGTCCTTCTGCTGCCCGTTCGGATGCAATCCCCAGAACAGGAAGAAGGCCAGCAGCAGGCACGCATCGACGCTGGCGTACACCAGGAACGCCCTCGCCGTCCCGAAGCGCATGCTGAGGCTCCCGCCGACGAGGGACCCGAGAGACTGCCCGATGCCCCCGTACGTTGCGTTCAGGAGCCCCAGCTGTGGTCGGCGGCGTCCGCATGAACACGACCGAGCGGAGCAGCACACACGCACGCAAGAAGAGGGTGGGGATTGAAACCCCGGTACATTATGGAGTTTGCAACACTATTGGCTAGGGTAAGGAGGGAGGTAGAGATGGATCGAATGAGTACCAGACACGCATGTACCAGATCACAAGCGGTTACATACATCTGCCGACACCAGCAAAGTCTTGCAGGAGGGGCTCGCGGTAGAGCTGAACCAACCGGAACAAGCTTCTGGTGCAAGGCGGCGCGCGGATCTGAAAAAACACAAAGAAAACGCCTCCTCACCATGGTCGTGGAGAGACCCGGGGGTGCGATCGCGCCAACGTGGCACGTACTCGCCGCCCAGAAGCCAGCAAACGTAACTCCTCTGAGCGCCTCCGCTGGGAGACCCGCCCAGGGGTTTTTAATGGACGCGTAGATGACGAACCTGGATATACAGTCGAACCTCGCTCAAGTTAACACGTGGTTATTCCCAAAAAAAAAAACATAAGCCGGGGAAGTTAACGCAAGATTCAGGGGACCACAACTCACCATCCGCGGGGCCAAGAGGCGGTAAATAAGTCAATAGACGTGCACTGGGCTCCTGTACTTGTATCACGAAAGAGGCGACCGAACAGTTGGAGGGAACACTTTTTTTTTGTTTACACCCATCTTACTGAACAACACCATACCCAAATTGTTTTAGTTGGAACACTTGAACCTCTGCGCATACTTCGCGAAACTCTGGTCGACCGCACTCTACAACCACTTCTGTGCTTTACCTCGTGTGTTGCGACGCATTCCAGACATCCGTATCATAGGCCACCCCATACACGGCGTTGGTTCAGAACCGCACACGCTACTTCCTCCACAAGTCGCGCCGAGTTGCTTGCAGCTTCCCCCCATCCTTAGCTCGCCGCTTGACTTGAATTTCGTGAGTGAACGAATGCACAACTTTTCGAAAGTAGGTACTGGGTTTCGCGGTACTCCCTGCCCTTTCCATTCGCGTACAAGTAGGAGCGAACCGTCTCTAGGCTACTGCGAACTTCAGCCTCTGTCATCGAAGATATGATGCATGACCCTGGGCTGCCCTCACCATCTTCATCGTCAGACGCGCCATGATCAACCTCTAAGTTTGCCAGATTGTTCCCAGCAACCTCCAGTTCCATAGCTACCTCCTCGTCCAACACGCTAGGGTCTTCCTCTACGAAGAGCCACGTCTTAATTGCCTCACGCATTTCCACACCAGTGAGGTCTGGTCTCTCTACAAGCAAGTTGTCCTTTAACACCAGTGGCATGGATCTGGCGTCGTTGGCCAGACGAGGCACCGCTGGGTGGAAGGAATCTTTCCATACCCGCAGACAGCGCGTGCAGCAGCAGACCTCTCTGCGGTCTACAAGGTCGCTGGCCACGGCTTATTTGCAGAGGGTTCGCGGATTGCATTTGATACCCCGCTTGTATATTCTATTCTGCGGGGCACCATGTTTCCAAAAAAAAAAGTTAACTTTACCGGGGGAGCTGACCTACTCTTGTTAATTTGAGCGAGGTTCGACTGTATGTTCATGTATTACATGAACCATCGAGCGGTTATTTCCGTCGTCTCAATCAGAGAAATCGTCGCATGAACGATCAGGCGGGATATGTACGCGACTGAAGCACTCGGGCGTGCTTGGAGTCAGTCTCGGCAAGAAAAAATGGATGAAGGAGAAAAAAAATCTCCGCTGAAGGAAACCGTTTACCTCCGCCCCACCGCCAATGAAAACATCTTGAGGTTAACAGGCCTCTCCACCCACCTAGCGATGAAGCTCATCATTGACGCCGTCAGGATGCCCACGATGCTGAAGTGCTTCACGATGGCCCCCGAGAAGAAGAACATGGGAATACCCGACAGGCTCGATACCAGCCGCGACACCCCCAGCACCGACCCGGTGCCCCCCAGCTCCCTCAGCCGCTTGTAGGCAAAGTTCTCGATCACGCCGCTCGACAGCCCGATTGCGAACACCATCGAAAAGAACACCTGCGAAAATGATTGAATCAAAACTTTTAACACAATGATTGTTATTGGGGTTATCAATGCTGTTGGAGGGGTGTGCGCAGGAACGCCGAGGCCCAGGTGAAAAAAAAAAAAAACTGGAACGAAAAATCGGCAAGCGAGAGACATATATAACTTTAAGTCCGATCGGTAGAAAGCTAGAATGTAATGGGGCTCATGCTATGAACCAATAAAATGGATTGGAGGGGCATGCTCGACCGCAGCCAAGCAGGCGTGCATTTTGGATTTTTTTGGTCTCGAAGAAATAGGACAAAATAGACACTTGAAAACACAAAATCGAGCAAGTGTATTGATGTACATGCACCACGGTCAGTTTCGACTATTGGTGGGGAAGTACGCTAGTACAAGTGGACCTTTCTTTCCCTGACGCTGTTTCATGGTCCGACCGCGGAAACAACACGTTTCTCACCGAAGCACATACAAGAAGCACGCAAATCAGATAATCCTCATGAAACTCTCCATGACCCGGCTCGGTTGCGTGACCCCCAATGTGTTGCCATGGCTCTCGTGACCTGCCTACCAAGGAAAGCGGGGGTTCACCATCGCAAAAAAGAAACAAGCAATACAATACCCGAGACCTACACTACGATGAGCCCCCACCGCCAAACAAGGACGATGGCAACAAGACCACTCACCGCATTCAAAACACGCAGGCATACGCTACACACCACGATGAGCCGCCACGGCCACAAACGAAAGGACGACGACGACAAGACCACAACGGCAAGAATCGAAACACGCACGCATATGCTACACGTTCCGCGACCGCGAGCTCCTCACCAGGACATCGGGGTCGTGGACCACGAGCTGGTAAAGCTCCCCGAACTTCGGGGGCTCCTTCCCCCGGTCCTCCTTCTTTGGGCTGAACCGCATCAGGATCAGGAGTGTCGGCAGCGAGAACGCCGCGTGCATGTAGAACGCCGCCTTGAACCCGAACCTAGACAGGAGCTTCCCCGTCAAGAACGATCCGATCTGCGCGCCCCCCCATCCGACGTTTTCCCCGCCCAGCGCGCACATGCGAATTTAGGGTTTGGGAGAACAACAGGTGTTGGGGAGGCCCGCGGTTTTCCAACAAGGGAAGAGCACGTAGACTGCAGAGCGGAAGTATCCGAGTACAGGGAAACACGGGCGTGCGCGCCGAGGCTACAGCGCGGGGGAGAGAAAAAACACATTTCAATGGTGCAGCCGACACCAACTGATAGGAACGCTTGCTCCGGTGCTTCACTGTCATAGAAACACCCTGTCCCCAAGGCGTACGCCCCCCCCCATAGCACAAGAAGTCCGTCCAAACCACTCAAACACACGAGCATCACCCCTCCCTTCATATTCCAGCACAACTACTGAGTGTCCCCTCTGCATCCTGCCCCCAAAACCACAAGCCAATTTTACGTCTCTTACTTTTACCAATATTTTTCAACCCCCGAGCTTGTGCCCCCCCCCCCCCCCCCCCCCCCCCCCCCCCCCCCCCCCCCCCCCCCCCCCCCCCCCCCCCCCNTGTCGTTCTCACCCCGAAACCCCACTGCCCCCAGAGCCGTTGCTTCCCGTACTCCGCCCGGTCGTCCAGGGACTGGAGGGCGCTGCTGTCGAGCAGCGGGCGAACCGGCGCGTTGATGACGGCCGTGAGCGTGATCACCGATACGATCCAGAGGAACGACGTGCGGGCGGCGAGAGAGACCCTGAGCAGCGTCGAGGCGGCGAAGGTCAGGACCAGGATCTGCTTCAGCATGCCTGACTTGTCGGTCAGCGCGCCCCAGAGAGGGGTGAAGAGGAAGGTCATCGCCGGGGTGATGGCGCCCAGGTGGCCTATCCTCCTGTTTCGGGGGTTGGTATCGCCGGGGGGAAAGATTGAAGGGAGGGATTCCGAAAAAGAGTGGGGAGAGGTTACCAAAAGGAGTGGGGGGGGGGTGTACTCATAGTCGTGCATGCCGTCGATAGAACATTGACCTCGCATCCCTTCAAAGCCGGGACGGAGTACGCAGGGTTCTCACCGGACCAGGCTCTCACATCACTAAGCGCCAAGCGCCGTGAGATGTTCGGCGAGTCGCATGAAGGGTGCGCTGCATCCTGCTAAGGGTGTTCGGCATCTTGTGCATACTTCCTTGCGTACGGATGACAGCTGCGTATGACTTAATTTATTTTCTGGTGCTTTCACTTCCATAGACAGTTGTGAGCACTGTGTAACTGCCTCGAGGATGCGTGACCATTTGAACACAACGTGGTGCGATCATCCCCCTTGCGCGGAGTGAGGATTGCCCACCCCGCACAACATGATCTACTCGACCACCATTATGGTTACCGCCAAAACAAAAACCAAAGGAAAAAAAAAAAGAAAAGCGGTAACCTGGTTGCCGAGTTCAACAAGTGAATCGGCTTGTTTTATAACGTCGTTGCCAAGCGATGAAAACCCAACCCGGATGGCAAACACCGAGGGGAAGGAGTGGGGGGAGGTTTCAAAAAGGATTGGGGAGAGATTCCAATGGGAAGAGATGCCAAACATGGTTGGGGAGAGATTCCACGAAGGAATGGGGAGGGGTTACAAAAAAGGTTGGGGCGAAGCGCAGTCGTTTCACACCCAGGCGAACGATGACGAGGATGGCGAGCCCTAGGTTTCGCACGGAGGCCATGGGAATCTGATCGCGAGTTTCAATAAGCATGTATCTAGGCGCGGATTTTTTCACCGCAGACAGCGGCGTCCGGCATATCGGGTACACGTTGAACTGGAAATATTAGATGCATACAAGTGATATCTCCGGAGTGGGTGCATGAGAGCACGGCAGGGACATCAAGGGTCGATGGAAGATGACAATGAAAGCAGGCAGCAGGATCAGCCCACAAGCCAGATGCCAGTTGTGACGATTACCAATTATCACCCGGCGACGACGTCTTTCGACTCCAAGAGCCCAGCCAACCTCAAGAAGAATCAAGAGATTAAAAACGGTACAAATCTGTACACCATCTTGCCAAAACTCCGTCGTGACATGAAAACACGGGGCAATTGCGCTTGATTTTCCAACCTATAGTCTATCGTGAGCCTCTCCTTACGGCGACCTCTATCGAAGCCTGGCACAAGAGTGCCCTTCCGTCTTCCCGAGCACTGCCAGAATCCTCCTACTGCGCGCCATATTGCCAAACTGTGGTACAGCACGCGTGGCCGTTTGCGTAATCTCTGGAACACAGCTCTGGGGGAGGGAACAGGCAAGATGATAGATGATCTGGGACCAGAGAGTTGATTAGGGGGGGGCACAACGCTTTGAGGAAGTTTCCAATCGGAGGCAAACAGAAAAACACAATCGTTCAGCACAAAAAATTAGCACGATAGTTCGAAGGGAGATTTGATACTGCAAACGGTACCCAACAGTACTAGTCGAGAATATCAACACTAGTCGATGACAAGACCGCCTCTGCTGCGAGATCGCACACTTGACCTGTCAGGGATGCCGAGGGAGTGGTAGTACACCGGCAGGTACGGCATGATCGCCCCGAGGCTGCTGTAGAACAAGAAGAACACCGCCTTCACCGTCAGGTACTTGGGCTCCCAGCGCATCCTCTTCGCCTTGGCCTTCCCTACCACCTCATCACCGCCCGCCGCCTCTTGCCCAACCATCGCCACCACCCCGCTCCCGGCTGCTTCGGCAGCAACCTCGACGCCGGGTGCCGCTGTTCCTTCCACCACTCCGCCGTTATCGCTAACCCCCGCCCCGGAAGCCGGCACGGCCCCGTGCCTCCCCCAAGGCCGCCACACCCGCACCTCCCCTCTCGGCGGCCGCGGGGCCCCCGCGCGCGGCAGGTCGTTCGGTCGGCTTCGGGCGACCGCCGGGATTCCGGTTGCCCCGGGTTCTTCGGGAGGTGCAGGCTTTCTTGTCCACCCACCGCTTGCTACCTTTGGCGTCGCCGTCCGCTGTCTCTTTCTGACCGCGGTTGTGCCCTTCACGTCCCGCTCTGACAACAAGTCCAATACGTCTTGTTGATCACCAACCTCACTCTCACCGCTACTGACTTCCCTATTATCAACTCCACCACTCCCACCACCTACACCACTACCAGCCAAATCGGCTGCCCCTGTCGTCGACCCATCCGCAAAAGTACCCGCCGCGGGTGATGGCTGGTCGCGGGCAGTCGCGCCCTCCGGTGCCGCTGCCGACGCCGCCCCAACAGCTGCCGCCTCCCTTTTGGCGTTATCCACAACTAAACCCTCGTCTTGGGAAGCCGCAGCGGCGGCAACACCATCGCCACCACCCGCTGCCGGCGGCGTCTCTGAGCTTCGCCAGCCCTCATTTACCTCCAGCACCATGCTGGTGTCGTCCTCCGATGCTAGTCCAACCCCCCTCGCAGGATCTCTGCCGCTTCTATTTGTCTTCTGGTCCACGGGCGCTGACTGTGCTTTGCCCCTTCCCACCCTTATCCCAGCCGTCCCCGGAGCGACGGCGGCGCCCTCGCGCAGACTAACGCCGATGCCCGCGTCGCCGGCGACCGGGGTGGACTGGTCGCAGGTGACCACGTCCAACTCGTCCCGTACGATTACCCGCGGGAGGGACGTCGGCGACGCAGCAGCCGCCGCCGCCGCCGCCCTCTCCCTGCTGCTGCTACTGCTGCTGCTCTCGAAGTAGTCCTCGCCTTGTGTTTCCACCTATGTTGGTCGAAACCCGTGTGTTCGTCAAGGGAATGCGGAAGAACCAAGAGGAAGGCGGGAGAAATTGAGACGGTGAGGTATACCGTGTATCAAGGGTGCAGCAACACGACCATGTCTCGCCTGCTGAGGTTCGTCTGAGCCTGGGATGAAGAAACATGCTTGCCAGCAGCTTATTTGGGTCGTCTTGGGCGGGTTGTCTCACACACCCCTTGAGCCTTTACCCAATGCAAGTGCCACACCAGTACCTAAGCGACGAGAAACTTCACTGTTCCAGGAAAAAAAAAAAGGGCAGCCGTTGCAGCAATTCGGAGCTACTAATATCGTAGTAAATAGAACAACGCTGCATACACCGTGAGTTTGTGGTCGAACACAGCGTTGATGCACCGACGACATCCCAGCGTTTGCACTTGATAGAATCACGGAAACCTTGGCATAGGCGACGGAAGATATCACCCCCCCCCCTTGGACCGATTTTTCAAAGCTCGAATGATCCCACCAATAGAGGATGAATGAATCGAATGATAAGTCTTCGTAAAGCTATCAATGAGATAGTTCCAATGCCGTCATTTTTGGCACCGCCAACCCCCTCTGCTGTGGAGCAATCGAGCTTTGAAATTGGTCCAGGGGGTGTGATATCTAATGTCACCTACGGCATACTTCAACTGCAACCGCTGCTGTCTGCAAAAAACCCTTGAGCTCGACGCCCCCAAGCGCACGTGTAGCCATTTCGCTACGGCTGCTGTTGTGTGGGGTGCAACCGTTTGAACCGGAGGCTGCCGTGGTGTTTCGAATGTCAGGGGGGTCACGGGGGTTATTTTTCAACCCGCGTACCCGTTTGGCTCAGGTCGAACGCACTATCAAGTCAGCTGCTGCTGAGTGCGTGTGAACCAGGTGTTGAGACTGCTGGTAACCGTAATATTGACGAACATTCGGAGAGACACCAATCAACCCTGTGCCTACCCCTCGGGAACAATTACTGCGGTTCTGATTGTAGCTTGGCACCACTAGCCACCACCTCGGCTGCGGTCGCTATACATCAACACGATCATGTCCAAAACGGTTCTACTGCTGTGTCTCCTCCGTGTTAGTGTGACGCATGCATCATCCCCTCCCAGCCGGCTTGTTCAACCGCGACCAGCAAAGTTTTTGAACATCTCGACAGCAGGTCGGTTTCTTTTGCAACAGACCAAGCCACCCAACAGAACCCGTCGAGGCGATCGCATGGAGAAAGGAGAGACAAGAGCACCCGCAGCGCGACTGCGTAGGCGAGCCGCAATCGAAACACCTACACCGCAGCTGCTGGCGCGTCGTCTCTCATGTCTTGCCAACGGCCTGCCTACTTCAAACGCATACAAAAAATTGCGCCTCTCTTGGTGTCACCTTGTGAAGCCCGGCGTTTCCTCCAGCTCCCGCCCTTGCCGTCATCCCGGCCGCTGCCTTCTCTCGACTCCACTTCTCGCTCTTCAGCCCCTCGCTGCCACCCCGCACCTCCAGCAACGACCGCCCAATCGTCTCTCGCAACGAGCCATCGGTAGGGCTGGCAGCAGCAGCAGCGCCGGCAGTTGCAACCTCCGATGAGCACAGGTTGTGTGAGCGGCGAAGTGGCTCCACCTTCCCAGCCGTCCATAATACGTTACGACAAATCCTTCGCGCAGCGCCGCCAACAACGCCGCTGCCGCTGGCCCCGGCCACGGCCGACGAGCGCCGCAGATGTTGCCTCTGCTCGCCACTGCTCGAGACAGCAATCGTCGTGATTGACGACGTCGTGAGGCACAGGAGGAGGAGAACGACCTGGTAGTAACGCCCGGTCGTTCGGGGGCTAGCGTGCGCCGCCACGCGTCGACGTCTCTTGTGCAACATGACAACCCAGCGGCGAGAGATACGCTGCAAGCTTGCGCTTCGCTCCTGCTGAGGCGACCTTCTGTCAAGCCTTTGGGCAGCACAGCCAGGATCCCCTACTCTCCTCTCGCTCGCTCCTTCTTCTCTCCAACTATCGGACTCGCTGTGCACAGCAGCAGGCTCCATCAAGCCAATACTGCTGCTTGGGTGCAACCCGCTGTGGAGCAACGGATGCAACCAGCACGTGATGGACAACGAAGAGCTAAACGCCTCACAACGACTCCCATCAATGGAGCTACGACAAGCCGCCAGAGAAGCAAGCCTTACGGTTGAGAATTACAAAATGCCCGAGCGCGTAGAGGCGCTCTGCACCTCCTGCGTATTCTTGTACGTGTCGCAACCCAAGGTGTGCGTGCGCGCCGGCGCGAGAGGGGTACGCCGCGTTTTTTTTTTTTTATCACACGGGGGGGGGGGGGNGGGGGGGGGGTATGTATGAAGTTCACGTTGCCTCAGCGCGGCGGAACTCTGCTTCATCTCCGCAACGTCGGGGTGTTGTGAATACAAAGCGTCGGCGCAGCAGCATCGCACTGCACTGCGGTAGCGAGCGCTCACGGGCATGGGGAACTGCAGTTAATTTCTTGCTGGTAAGGTCCGATTGCCTGTGAAATCGAGGAGGGTGGTTGGGTGACAGTGAAATCCTCGAGAGAGAGAAGTTTGAATTTCAAAGGAGTGCTGAAGGAGTGCTGTGTCTACACTAAACTTGATCGACTTCATAAGTCGCGAGGGAAGGGGTTGCTGCACCCTTCTCGCGATAAAAAAATCTCAGACAGGAAACGCAGGAGGGGATCCAAAACCCCCTCCTATGTGACCCCGGTTCGGTCGTCTAGCTGGTAGAAGTGGAGGATAGTGGCCAGAAGGGCAGACGACAGGGTCCAACGATGAAAAAAAAAAAAAAAAAANGGTAACCTCGCAGCCTGCTAAGGGTCAGGTCATGGGTTCGCGTCCCAGCAGAGTGAGTTTTTTTCTTACGAAGTAAATCCTGGTCGAGGATGAAAGCGCCGCGCTGCAAAGCTCGTTGTTAGTAAACCATAATCGACTTCGTAAGTCGCGAGGGAAGGGATTGCTGTACCCTTCTCGCGATAAAAATACCTCAGGCAGGAACCACAGGAGGGGGTCCAGCCCCACCCTCCTATGTGACCCCGGTTGGGTCGTCCAGCTGGTAGAAGTGGAGGATAGGGGCCAGGGGGGCAGACGACAAAGTCCAATGATGGGAGAAAAAAAAAATACTAAGCCGACTGTAGAGGGCAACGACCTCTTATATCACACCAGGTACATATCAAAAGAGGTGATATCCACGTGTTGCTAATGTGCACCAAGATAGCAAAAAATGGAGATTGTAAAGCGTACGGCAGTAGGAAAGGTAGGCCGGGGTTGGACATGCTGACAAGCAAGAGACAGGTGCAGATTTGAAACTACAGTAGACCCGCGCAGAGACACAACCCAAGCTCTAGTCTCTGCAGTCCTTTCTTCCCCTCGCTGCCTCGGCAAGGTTTTGCGTAGGCATGATCCATAGCGAGGGGGGGGTCTTTCTAACGAGCAGGGCTGGACTCACCCTCAAGGGACCGATACCTTCTTGCTGCGGCGCACACGCCGCGAGGCGTGCGTAGTGGTGGAGTTGGGTCGGCACTGGTACGTCAGGTACAAAGGTGCAGATGCGCGGGCCTCCAGGCCGTCGGTGTAGGCAGCAATGCCCATCTCATCTTTGTGCGCGGAGGCAGACGTCATCAGAAAGGTGGACGGGCACTATGTACACGGCCCTAGGTTTGCTAGAGGGAGCTGTACTGTCTCAGTAACCTGGTTTTGCCATCAAAGGCGGAGGGGACAGGTGGTGACGAGCTGATTGGGCTGGTTAACCCTTCGGTGCGAGAATTTTTAGACCAAGAACCCTAAGTGCAACGAGGGAGAAAGCGAGGAACCGACTGGGAAGGACAGCAACGAGAGCGTGTACGAAGCGGAGCGGGTCGAGTTTGGTCGTGCTAGGACTGGCCGCAGCGGCACCGGAGCAGCGGCACCGGAGCAGCGGAACCGGAGCAGGCGGACGGCATCGAACCGTGGCGCACGGACAAACATCTCTTGTATTGTCAATTATTTTTCCGTTTTTTTCCTGAATACAGGTGTTGGGTGTGTGTGATGACGTCACTGGTTTTGTAGAGAGACGCGGCAGAGATGGCGCGGATAACCCGGGTGCCTTAATTGTGTACCTGCATCGTGGAAGACCCCTTCGATGTGGAACGATTCATAGTCAGTGTCGATGTTGACACTGCTGTGCCTAACACAGATGATCTGGATAGATTCGGGTGATTGTCAATTGTAATGATGGCTTTGGTTGGGCGTTCTTCTTCATTGCATGTCCACGGACACATTCTGACAGCACTTCAGACAGCAGCTCCATGCCCCGAGCTTGTGTACCATGCACCATGATGTTATTATTGTACAGACAGCACTTCAGACAGCAGTACGCAGTAGTCGACATTCATTTTGGTTAAATGCGGGACAAGGGAGGAGGTGATGTTGCTGCTGTAGTCGATTTGTAGTGTGTGGGCGTGTAGTTCAGTTGTGAGCACGCAAACGTGCTGCAGGGATTGCAGGTGTACCTCCTCGGGCTTGCGTACCCTTTCCTTGCTAATAGTGTGTGTGTTATTTAGATCTTCTGATGGCTCTAGCATTTTTGTGACCACGGACCGAGTCTTTGCTAGATTTTGGGATTAGCAACTGACACGAGTTTAATGTGAAGAAAAACAACAACAACAACAAGTCTCTGTCCGCATGGCCGAGCTGCTATTACGGAAATACTGCTGTAGACTACATATGTCAATATTGCGCACAAACAGTTGGATGTTAGACTGCGGTGTGCCTAATGATCAGTATTGTTCCACCGGAAACTATGCTGCGCTTGTACACAGCCTTTCAACGGTCGCCCCGGTGGTCTAGTTGGTATCCTCGAAACCTTTCAGAGGTCAGGTCACGGGTTCAAATCCCGGCGTAAGCGAGCTTTTTTTGCAAAGTGAGTTTTTCTCTCGCTTCCGCTCCTGGCCTAGTGGATAGCGCTAGTTCGTGTGTACCCAGAGGGAAGAGAGTGCTGAACTCTTCTCGCATCAAAAATCGAACGCAGCGTACCGCAGGAGGGGAGGGTGGAGAGGGCCCTTCTGTTTGACCACGGGTTGGAGTAACGGCACTATTAGTGCTGTGAGCGCTGATTGGAAGTGAAGACGAAAAAAGGCTCCACAGCTGCCCTCAGTGTCGCTTCTACGTTTACACGAAGATGTCCTAATAATAAGCACACACTCGTGAGAGCCCAGCTCAAAAAGTCAGCCCGCACCCGCTACCCAAACACGCTGGCTGCTTGTTCCCCCTGACGCGGCGCGTCTTTCCTCTCCTCCTCCCACCCACCCTGGTCCGGTGAGAGCCCGGCGTGCTCCATCCCGGCTTTGTAGGTATGCGAGGTCAATGGTTTAACGACTACGGCATGCACGACTATGAGTATGAGTGTGAGTACACCCACCCACCCGTCCGCTCCTTGTACAGGAAGCTGCTATGAACATCGAGGCTTTCTTGGCGGCCCAGCTCTGGCTTCACCCGCTCCCTGCTCAAGCTTGGCCCACCTGGACTACGACACCAGAAGAAGCAGCCGCAAGACGTGGAGCGCGTGACCCTGACCGGAAAACCACTACCGCCGGCACCGTCGTCAATGTTCGCGACGGTGGTCTCGAGGGCAGCGGGACCGTTGTTCTCCTGCCTCGAGCCAGGTGTTGCTTCGTCCTCGAAAACCGCCCGTCCACCACAGCAGTAGCGGGCGTCAGAAATCGCAGCAGCAGCAGCAGCAGCAGTAACAGCAGCATCAACGGCCGAAATGCGAACACGAGGAGTCGCACGTTGTACTTGTCCACGACGCGCCGCGGCGCCTCGGACAAAGCCCGCGGCAACGGTGGTTCCAGCACATTTAATAAGGGTGTTCCAGACGACGGCGGTAAATCGGCACCGGGAACACGGGAGGCACAACCATGCGGAGGTAGACCCGCCGGGCAGAGCCGGGGAGTACCTGGTATCAGTTGCTACGGGTTCCAGCAAGACAGCAGCTGTACGGTCAGACCACCGCGGGGAAAGGGCCAAGGGGAGGGGTACCCGATCACGACGACCACGCGCACGGAGAGTGCGCTAGCTTGCGAGTTCGATTTCGGCTTGGCCATTGCAAGGCCAACGCCGCCGCGGGGGGGGCACGCTAAGCCGTGCGGTGGAGCTGGGGGCGGACATCTTCCTCCAGCAGAAGAAGGACGAGGAGTAGGCGGCGGCGGCGCCCTCTTGCTTCGGATCGAGGGCAAGGTCTACGAAGCAGAGCACACTCTTATCCGAAGCATCGCCTACCCACGAGGTGGCTGGAGCAGCGGAAACGGTGGAGCTGGTGTCGGCAACCCGCGTGGGCCGAGCGACGAATCTCGGGCGGCAAAGCCGGCGACAAGCTCGGTTGACGGCGGTAACGCCGACTCGAATCGTAGCCGTATGGATGAGCGCGGACGAGGACCGATGGCGGCGGCGAGGGCCTACCCTCCTCCAACACCACCTCCAACACCACCTCCAACAGCTTCGGTGGTGGCGGGGGAAAAGAGAAAGGCGGGTGCGTCGAACGGAGATGGCGCCGCGGGCACTGGCCGCGGCGGAAGTGCCGGGGCTAGCGATGGACTCCAAGACGGAGCTGGAAGGCGAGGCCAGGTTGATTCCACAGAAAGGGCTTTCGGCGCGGTGGCCGGGGGTGGCGACGGGAGAGGGGACCGTGTTGGCGCAGCGGCGACGGCGGAGACGACGCAACAGGAAAAGCGATCGGGAGCAGGGACGCCGTTCTGTGGGCTCTTTTTCCCTGGGGTACTCCTCAAATTCTGGGTGAGTCGGGCACGTGGCTTCTGCGACTGTACCGACTGGCGTAGGACTTTTTTTGCCCGACTTACACCTTCGAGTGGAGTAATGGGATAATCTCCACTTTTCTTGGGGCCCTTTTCTTGCCCCTACGGTACTTGTTGTCGTTCTGGGCACGTTCTTCTAAAAACTGCCAGTTGCGCCGGACTGGTGAGGCTCTGTGTCATAAGTATTTCCTTTGTCACTTGCTTTTTTGGGGGGGGGTTAGCTTGCGGCGACGAAAGCTCGTTTCTCTGGCCTATGCAAGTGATACGAAAGAGAAGGGCAATGCAGAATAACTTTTTTTCGGACGTGAACCCGCCGAGGCAGAATAGCGAGCGAACACCTGACAGAGACGGAGGCGATGCCAGAGCAGAAGCTGTCACGAAGATGCAGGTTGTCGTTGGCGAAATGTTGGCACGACTGTCGCCCAACCGCAGCTGTCACGGTGCTACGAGCGCCAGCGGGACATCGCCACAGGAACTGGAATGCCTGGCACGCTCAGGTACGAGGTTTGAGGGGGGATTCGCGGGGGGG
>CACKRE030002953.1:49442-72300 GCA_902602495.3 Ectocarpus sp. CCAP 1310/34
CTTGTTTTACAACGTCGTTGCCAAGCGACGAAAACCCAACCCCGATGGCACACACCGGGGGGGGGCGGTTACCGCCAGGGGGGGGTGTACTCATCCTGGCGCGGCTTGTTTTACAACGTCGTTGCCAAGCGACGAAAACCCAACCCCGATGGCAATCACCATACGGAAGGGGGGAGGGGGGATTGGCTCATGACGCCGGAAGTTTACAATGGCTTTGGATATTTCCCGGCCGATTTCGGGTCGCATGGGTGGCGATGCCCACATCGCTCGTGCAACTCACCATGCAATCTGAATTGGCGTATGGTCGTGCACGCGTCTCTCACCAGAAAAAGCACACGCTTCGTATTCACCGCGTTAGGCTGACCTCTCCTTAACGACTTGCTGAATCCGCTGGTGTCCTTCAAGGGTTTTCGTGGCCGCGAACGTGGCAACAGGGTTGGTTGTTGGTCTGCAAGACTGGCTGTTGTTTCCAGACACTCCCCGCCCTGCCCCTCCTTTGTCCTGACACAACAGCTGTTGCTGAGGATGAAGACGCCGGGTTTCGGCGGCAGTACGAGGCCTGGGACGAATTTGTGCACGGCTCCCACATCCTCTTTCAGGAGGACTACCGGCGACCACAGCACTGCGCTCTTGATCTCCGGCAACAAGGAGGCCATGGCGGCGGCGGTAGTGCTACGGGAGGGCCCATCGTGCGGACGCCATGGTGAGCGAGGGATAACTTGTTACTTACGACTTGCCTGTTCGCTGCTGTGCGTATCGTTTTTGATTGCGCGGTAGTGGTACTAGCTGTTGTTGCTCTCTGGCTGTGTATGGGCTTCTAGTGATGCCAACCCACCCGACCTGCTACATAGGTGCTGGTATGTAGTATTTGCCGTGTCCGACCCCTCCGTGTTGTGAATTATCTGACTCCCCGCAGCTCTGATTGGGAGGGGATCGATCCTCCTGCTCTTTGCGAGTCCATGGGCAACGACAACGCACGGCTTGGAGCCGAAGGCCTGAGCGACGTCGGTCGCACACGCGCTCTCACGGTCTTGGCGGAATGCTTCAGGCAAGATACAGTTCGGAGGTCAAGACGAAAAGAAAGCGGACTCCGAAGGCGGGGTAGGCAGTGAACTCTGCCGCAGCAATGTCTGAGCGTTTTTGACCTGCTACCGCCGATGGCTTTGTCGCGGGGAACCATTTCCGCTGGCTTTCTCCGCAGCTTTTAATACTAGTCTTCGTTTTCCCGTTCTCTTCCCCCGTCTTCCGCTGCGGCGTTCTCTTTCCGACTGGAACTGTTCGACGCTTCGCGCGATCTAAAGACAAGCGAGCTTGCCGTTCCCAGTTAGTCTGCTGGCACAGCGACGGCTCGATGCGGAGTCGACCAGCGCGGTAAGTCGGCGCAACGCGCCCAGCGAGTGACTGAAAAGCAATGTTTGGCGACGAAAGCACCAAGCAATATGTAAATTTGAATCGGCCAGCCAACCAACCAGAGCGGTCGATCAAGCTCCTCGAAATGCGTGCCTACGGTGGCAGGGGCGGGAACTGGAGGACGTCCTAGATCGAGCGTTTCCGCTGGACTTGTCGCAGGGGACAGACTCAACCTCGAGGCGAGCAACAACACGGACCTGTGTGGGAGGAAAAATCTATTAATAGCGGTGTACATGTCTGGGACTGCCAAGGATGGCTGAGCGTCCGGTGTAACATCGGCTCCCCTTTAGTGTTGTACTGGCTCCCCTTTCTTTTTTCAGTTGATTTTGTGGCATTGATTCTGTTGTGTGGTGGTTTCGACCTCTCCTCTGTCGCCGTCAGGCTTTTTGGCCTGCTCTGCTGGTTGTGCTGTGGCGCCCCTATCGTAACTTTCCGCTGATAACACCCCGTCGCGACCGCTCTGTCTTCTTGCCTGCCCATGCTTTGTTAGGGAGACTACTGCATCTGAGCTGAAGGCTTCTCTACGTCGGGTGCAAGCGGCGAGGAAATCGATGCTAGCACTAGCGATATTGCCGGCCTCAACAGTTCTTGACGAGTCGAGTGGCGACACCTTCGCTTAGAAGGGTGCACCGATTTTGTTTGTTGTTCGTGTTGCCTCTACTGGGATGTTTATGCCGCCTGAGAGCCTTGGGGTCGTCGGTCAGCATGTGGGCGGCCAGACTAATCTAGAGCACATGATGAGCATGTATGTAGGCCTACAAGGTGGTTGACCTAGGTTGTCGAACAGCGACACCCGCGGAATTTCTTATGGCCGAGAGCTACCGCAAGCGATATGAGCGTGGTGCGGTTGTTGAGGAGACCTTGTGTCAACAATCCACCAGAGAGTCATGTTGATAACCTCTCCGGCCGCTGTTTGTTGCCTTCCCGCTTGTGAAGGTCAGGATATCCTACCGCTATATTTTGTTTGCAGACACCTGCCCTCCAGTATTTCTCATCGTTTTTCGGTGCTGCTGGTACTGGTCCGCCGCCCTGCTGACGTTACTGTGTTTGAGAAGGCCATTCAAGCGCTCGTTTAGCAGTAGTATACTTAGTTACGCATTTTTCCGGAGGTATTTTTTTCCCCTACTCGTCGAAAAATGGCTCTTGGAGGACTGTTGCTTCATTTTCTCTCATGTGTTCCCACAAACTACGGCGGCAAGGATGATACAGCAATGGCCAGACCTCCCTGGGTGTTTGTGATCTGCAGCGCCCAGCCCTTCTTCTGTGGCGGTTGAGAGAAACCGTTTGCGAGAGGAAGAACAGGGAAACGTCGGTGTACAGTCGCGGGGAGATGTACAGTTGAGGCCCGCCATCAAGTAAAATCGACTCGAGAAAAATAGGCTCAACTCTCATGAAAATCAAGAAAAAGTGACAAGAAACACACCTCACAACGGACGCAAAGAGAAGAAACATCCGAACAAAAATAAAAAATACGCTCATGACAAATAGCTTAGTTCGGTATATTTTCGCGTTTCTTCCGAACAATGTGTTGTTTCGGTTGTTGCATAGGGGGGCAGCACACCTCGGCACCTTGGCAGCACCAGTTGGACGACACCTCCGGAGGTGTTTTTCCATTTTTCTTTTATGTTTCGTACTTAAGTGTTGTCGGTTTTGAGACATTCGTGCGTGCACGGAGGATATTGTTGTGAAAGAATGGATAGAACAATAAGAAACGTCAACAAACTGAGTTATACGGATAGATGAAACTAAACGATAGAGCCTAACAATATGAAACGGTCAGCATTGAAGAAAAACCATAAGCATCCGACAGCCAGCAACATAAGAAACTCGATATAAGAAAAATACCCCTTGATGGCTTCGCTTGCTGCAGAAATAAGACATTGAGCCTCGACCCGAAATTGGCGTTTCTTATTATTCGCGGGCCCCAACCGTACGTCAGTGTCCGGCAGTATTCGGAGCGGATTAGCCGTCAACGCTTTGGAGGCTTTGGGTTGTTATTGGGCAGAGCTGTACATACATACCAACAACGACCGACCTCAAGCCTTCAAATTCAGATGATGCCGCAGGGAAATATGTGTGCGTGAGGAAACATCTGGGCCTAAGTAGGGGGTTGTAGGAACTCACATCTTATTTGGCCGTCACACTGTGATGAAACTGTTTATGCGTTTGTTGTTCTCGTCATTGTCACAGCAGACACAGCAGTATTAGACTATATTAATAGTAGCTTGCAGGGAATTCGTCGACGCTTTCTCCGGTCCTCAGTCACTCAAGTATTTCGAAAAATACATACCCGAGTATCGTATGCAATTTTTTCCCAAGCATCATACACGTAGAGATGGATACAGTTAGCGCCCGCAATTAAGAAACGCTTATTTCAGGTCCAGCCTCGAATTCTTATTGCGGGCTATTAACTCAGCGTAGACTATGTCGTTCAGTTTCTTTTTATGTCTAGTTATTTTCGTGCCGCCAAATCCTGCTGAATTTCTTCAATCGGCAATTTCTTATTTTCTCTGCCCACGAGAGCTGGCGGAGAGCACCATCAACACCGTACAGCAGACAGCATATCGTGGTTCGCAGCCTGTCTGGTGTGCTGTGCCAGAGCCGGAGCGCCAGAGAGCGCCAGAGCCGGCAGGGGGCCGAAGGGGGCGCCGCAAAAAAACACACTTTCTCCCCCCTCGTCGTATAACTAATAACGCACTTGGGAGGAGGGGGGTAGTGGGAGAGGGGGGAAAGAGCGAAAGATAGAAGGAGCTGTGGATTTCGTATTCGACACACTCTCCCCGTAACCCCTCGTTTCTTATGTAGTAGGGCAGCGGTCGCCGCTGTTCTTGTTGAGACATTCCTTATGGTGTGACCCAGCGTGAGCCATGTTTTTCATGGAAAATGAGCCTTAATTTCTTAAAATATTTCTTGTTTGCGGGCGCTATCTGAAGGTGGGCCCCCCACAAATCAGCATTTATTTTCATGAATGTTTCAACGTTTCACCCCATTTCAACGACTAATTTTTCTGTTGCCCTCTCCCCCGTTTGCTGTCGCGTTCAGACTGTCTAGGGATATCCCTGTCTCTGTGCGAGTTTGTTTGTGTCCTCGTCTTTGCTTTATTCTGTTTTATTTTGTCTTTTGTTTTGTTTTTTACTGGCACGTCCCCCCGCCCCTTCCTTTGGCCGTCGACCTGCCTCCATGTAGTGGGAGGCTACCCCCCCAGGCTGGTGGTGCGGCCGTTCCACTAGTCTAATTATTTATTTTATTTTATTTTATTTGTTTCTGATTATATTTTGTTTTCTTGTATTTTATCGCTCTGCTGACCCTTGGGGTCCATTTTATTTTGGTATACCTTTTCTAGGTACGTTAGCCTGTGACCACGGAAATTGGCCGAGTCAAGTGATGGATTAGTACGGAGAGATTGAGACAGAAGGAGGTACTGGATAGAGAGACCGGGATGGTTTTTAATGTGAAGACAACAACAACAACAACCCCATGTAACTCTCGACCAACTTGTCTATGGCATGTGGAAGTAGAGTAGAGGTGCATATTAAAGCCGTCGTTCATAGCTTTCATCAAGTCTAGACACAACACATAGTCTAATGTGTTCGTTTTATCGTGACGCAAATCATCATTTTCCGTGTAGCGGGCTCAGCGGGATCCTGAGCAACACCACTGACTGCTGCTTGGTAACAAAGTGTGCGGCATGATATGTGTCGGTTGATGTGAAACGTGAATGTATGCGGAGGAATTACGTAAAGACTCCACCACATCCCGTTCGACTGTGGGTATATCTCGAATGGGTAGTCTTTCTGTGCGTGTATTTATTTCTCCTTAGTACATATAGTGAAATCGTGAAATCGTTGGATGTGTTTTAGCGTCAGCTGACGCTATGGATTCTAGGGAATCATTAAATTGTAGGAAAAAAATATACACCCAGAACGGATTCATTGCGAATCTACTCTATGTTCAGATATCTTAGACTCTTTGTGTCGTATTGAGATATTACTCAAACATGTGCGTCTGTCAGGCTGATCGGTGTCACCCGTGCTGTGTATTTTTTTTTTTCTCCGCAGACCACGACGGAGGTGTCTCTGTTTGAACGATCCACGCCGTACTACACATTGCCCTCTGCTCCGGTGGCTTACTTCTTCTCCTCCAGCTCCTCCTGCTCCTGCCCCTGCTCCTGCTCCTGCATTGGCGACAATAGAGATGTCCTATAGACGCTGTGTTTACGATTGCCGACACCCGCTCTGGGGGGGAACCGGGACATGCCTTGATCAAGATGAGGGCCCGTCGCTGTGCAGCTGTAACGCTGGCTTTGCGTCTCGAGACGCCTTAGGGCAAGCCAGCTGTGTGCCGATTCGAGTCTTAAGTACGGGATACCTCGTGCTGGCGGCCGCCTCGTTCCTGACTACCGTGCTCCTTGTTCACCACCTGCGTCGATGTCGCCATTTACCACAGGCATCTCGGTGCTTACCCAAGACGGTGACCCGGCTGCGTGTGCTTCTGTCCGGAAGGTTGGTATATGCACCACCCCCTATATAGAATATTTTGTGGTCACTCCAGTACACTACTACTGTACAACGAAAGTGCAGAGTGTCGCTGACTAGACTAAGAGTCGCGTGCCTTCATCGTAAAAGGTGTTCAATGTTCCACGAACTGCATGTACACTGCTACTACGGCTGCTACTAGTGTACTCCTACATGCACTACTACCTAGATACCATTCGTCGGGACTTGAGGGTCAGCACGACACATCCTGGTTGTCATAATGTCTATTTTTTAGATGCGTCTCGTGTGTGTCGCATCTCGTGAGTGGGGTATTCATCCACAGCTCTTCTCGATCATTTGCACCGACCGCCTGCCTGATGCCGTTTCCCCCAAGCGAGAGTTCCACCGCCGGCGGTGGGTCCGTCCCCGCCCGCCGTCAGAACGTCCGAATTTGAGGGCAAGGCATTGCTGACGTGTACTTACTTGTGCGCATGGGGTTTGGCCGAAAAAACAGCCCAACCATTTTCGAGTAGGGGGCATAATAACCGGGTTACCCCTCCAGGGGGCGAGTAGCCACGATCGGGTGCACCCGGTGGAAAGACGGTCAAGGTGGGGTAGTGGTGGGCGTCGGCCAATCAAATGATGTCATGCGGTCGTTCCCAGCAGGACATTGTAGGGGTACCCGAATATGGCCGTGTTTGGACCGGGTGTACCCGCTATTGGCCACTGCTCTTCATTTTTAGTGTCCCCAAACCTGAAATTTTGAAAAACGAGTGCGGGTAATCAAAATACTTTAGGTCATACGGAACGCGCACACACTAGAAAGCGAGCGAAAGACGGCGCCCTTCTACCGTGGCATATAGTGACTGAGTGGAAGAAGGCGGCAATAGACCGTAAGTTATTCTCGTCATATTGCACGATCTCACTGCCTAAAGTCTGCCCGCCCCACGCCTCAAACGGATTTCGTTCATTTTTTTCCTTCTCAGCTTCTACGTCATCGGTGTGGGGATTATCGGCGTTGCTCTGGCGGTGCGGAGGGGGCGAACGAATGTGAACGACGCCGGAGTTGTGCAGGCCCTGTACATAGCACTGATACCCTCTGCGATGTTCTGTGCCGCGGTAATCGCCGAGTTCTGGGTGGCCAGCATGCCAATTCAGGTTTGCATATGCAAAAGAATGCCTGCACGCCAAGGGTGTGAAAATGCATTGATAATCCCAATGTCTGCACGCCTTGTTTCGCTAAGTCAATTTGATCTCTCGTGGACTCTGGATTCTTGTCGTTCTTATTTATTAGCTCTCAACTGGTACATCGGAAATGCACTTTTAACAAGTTGAGCGGCAGGATAACGACCATCAACGAACAAATTGACAGGCCATGGTTTTCGAGCGGGCAATTTTTACCCCCATGTGTGGGCCGTGGTTGAGTCACAACATTAAATACCTCACTTCGTCTCATAGAAGTACTCCTATCGGTATTGGGGCGACGTTGTAGAAATGCTCCGATCGGCCAACAAAACGAACGGATCGGCCGGTGCTTTCCCGATATTCCTTCTGTGGCTGGAAAATGCGAACAGAAAGGCCATCGGACGCCAGTTTTTTTCGAGTTTAGGCAGTTGCGTAGTGCTTCTGCAACAGCCTTGATGCCAAACGCCCACCAACCTGCCCGTCTCTTGTGCCCCCAAAGGCGACGCCAGGCAGACATCGTTAAGCATCGGATGCAGCGTTGTGTACCCACTCCTTTCCATCAGCCGATCAACACACTCACGATGCCGCCGTGCGATGAACGTTCTTTTCACAGTTCCTTCCAGCGGACAGTTTTGCGAGAAAGCTCAGAAGAGCGTCAGATGAGCACCACGTCTTCATCATTATGGGGTGCCTCAACGCCGGAGGGATATGTTCCTTGGGCTTCATGAGCATTTTCGTTCCTCTTTGGCCCCAGTTGATATCAGATGGGGCTTCGGTCTTCGGGGTATTGATTGCGGTAAGTTTTTGCTAAGTTTCGGACCTGGCTATCCTAGAGTTTGGGAAAGGCATGTCGCACAGGTCGTGGTCGTGAAAAGTGAATGGCCGCTGGGCAGAGGCTGGCCAAGATGGAAAATCTTTCCAGGTGGTGAGATTAAGAATATATGATCCGAGTACATACACTTACGGATAGATTCCACCCCGTTCGGGTATTGCCCCTATCAAAGGGGTGTGCTGAAAACATTTTCCACTCTCTCGGCTGCTTCTTGTCCGTGTCATGGTTAATGCTACACCTTTTCGGACTTTCTCACAACATTTGACCAGATGGCGACCATCATCTTCGTGGCTGTGCAGCTCACACGCTGCATCACCCAAGCATCACTGAAGGTGAAGCGTGTGTACATGGTGGTCGGCAGGGCGTAACTCATTGTCGCATCTTCACATTCATTCCAAGCCAACTTGTGCACGAGGGGATTTGCGCATCTCCTCATGCATCAATGTTCTGGCTTGGTCCGATGTTTGTCTTTTTGGTGAGATAATTTTTCCCCACTTGCGGATCTTCCTGACACAGCGCTGTTTTCGAGGAGGATGGGGTCTATTTGGCATTTGAAGCACCTCAAAAGTTCGATACTGGGCGCGATATGCTGGCTGCCATCTGCAAAGGAAGAATCGTTTGCGTGGAGTGGACTGAGCCCTGCAATGTATCGCATATGGGGGTCATGGTCTATTGTTGTAGAGGATATGCACCGTGGTGATATGAACGTAGATTCATCGTGAAAACATGGTCCAGGCTCAGCGGTGTTATAGTAGTTCGAGTGCATCGGTAACTGCGGATTTGCCGTCGTGAATGAGTAGTAGCAATGGTTGTAGCGTCGATTCTGGTGCACTTGAGATTTGGTTTCCGTGGGACATACGGAGTTTAACGGTCGCGCTTCTAGCTCAGTCTTGCCCCCGACGCAGGCATCTTGTTCGAAACCTGCACTCGAAAGAGTTATGTGCCGCATCATCGTGCAATGGCAGTAACGTTGTGAGGAGGGCCCGCAAACCATCGCATACCTCTACGTCATTCGTGTTGACGAGCGTCCGATGTCTTCAAATTCTGACTCGTTCTTGGAATCTCGCCGCAAACGCCGACCTCCAGGGTGCGGCTTCTGGGAACGCGTTCTACGTCAAAGCTCGACGAAACGTTTGGCGTCAAGCTTTCGCGATGTGCAGCGTGTGCCTTTTCATCGTATTCGTCATCCTGATAAAGCGCCTGACAACAATCGGCCGGGGTACCCCAATCATTGTTTGGACGTTACAGGTACGAACCGGGGGCACATCGCGTCGACCCTCACGGATGCCATGCACGTTGTTTACGTGTTGCTCCGCGGGCGTTGTTCTGGTGGGCCTATTCCTGATGTCTTTGCCCAAAGGCGCTCTGTTTCTTGCTATGGTCGTAAGAGCTCGTTGCACCACGCTTCTCCGCTGTTTTCATCACGGCATTCCAAGAATGTTGCCAGCGAGGGCATACGATAATATCTCTCTCTCCAGCTTCGGTGTTTTGTCCCTGTTGTCGTTTTTTCATTCTGAAGCTGTGACGGACGACCATGCTATCTATGTCGCCAAGCTGGGCGTACCGTATCCTTCTATTTATTTGGTGGTGCCAGTTCCGACCATTGGGTGAAAACAGTGGTTTGTGCGGAGGTTTTCTCTCGGTCACATACTCCGTTGCTCTTCTAGCGTCTCAGGTACTATTTCACCTACAGACGTATGCTAGGGCGTCGTCCACGACTCCGTACCACCCCTACAATGCTAAAACTGGGTGCATGGGGGGGTGTTGGTCTGGTTTGTCGAATATCCGACTGGCCGCTTAGGCGCGAGGAGGCAAAAAAGCGCACCATCTGCAAGATGTTCGTGGTTCATCTCCTTGATTGATCTGATGGCGAATTGCCGTTCTTCCAACTCCATATGTGTAGGGGCTTGACATGGTTGGCAGGAACAACCGAACAATGGATACTCTCGCGGGTATCGTGTCTTGCGGTGCGAGGATGGCTTCTTCCTGAATATTTTGTTCCCGATGGTACCCCTTTGTCATTTTTATACTGACCGAGCCTCCGCCTTTGAACCATGAACCCCAAACCGCTGACATCACGACCGCAAACTAACCGCCACAACAACAACAACAACAACAACAATAGCAACAATATCGAAAATGGCGACAACGACCGAAAACCCAGGCCCTTTTCTGCCACATGGGGAGCGGGATATTTGCTATGGCCACAAACTTTGAGCAGCCAGTGGCGCTGCTCAGATGGTCGAGCACGCGCGGGTCCACCGGTTCGCGCTTGAGCTCGAGGCGACGATCATCATTCTTAGCCACGTTCTCACCCGCGGCCCAGCAATTTTTGAGCCAGCTGAAGCCGAGCGGGTGGCAGATCGTTGACGGGAGGGAGTATCCTTATCAGCATGACCCTATCTCCAAAGCCCATGCAGAGGAGCCCAAGAGGTGCCGCAGCGTGCAGTGGGCTAAAGCGAGGGAAGAGGACAGCGCTCACCGCCCTTCCCTCACTGCAAATGCGGCCAAGGTACTGCCGATTTAGACCGGGCGATATGTTGTTTCCTCGACCGAGTCTGCTCACGGCGTCCAAGCGGTCAACGGCAAGGTTGGTGCGGACGGCAGCATGGGGTCAGAGTGAACGGTGGGATATTTCCCACCAGGCTACCTCTCACCTACCATTTTTTTCATCACTACGAGGTCATGATCAAGCGCAAAATAGAATCGCCAACGCCTCAGAGAGTACGTGCTTGTCAACCTGTCACACGTGGACACTTATCACCGCTCCTGCGGACTCCACGGCACGACCTTGTAGTTGCAGAGTCGCATGCAATAGTTGACCGATGTACCGAGCTGTTGCACTATAATAGGGGATAGATGCTTGATTGAAGGTGATTTCCTGTGGCGGGTAAGGTTGTGATTGTGGCAGTGGCCAGAACGTGTTGAGACACCTGCTATGCCGGCAACCAACAGAACAACGACAAAAACTTCCGAGCAAACGAGCAGGAGCAGGAGGGCAGATTGAAATCGCTGGTGGGAACCACGTTTCGGGGAATCAGCACATTCCGCTGACGCAGTTGTCTGGAAATTGGCCTCGACTGTTAGTGTAGGAACCACGCGAACGTTCTCACCAAGCCGCTGCAAGTTGATTCGTTTGTGCACATCGGAGAATTTCGTGAACATCCGGAAACATGATTGTTGCTGGTCGCGCACACCACCTCGATGTCTACCTTTAAGAGTATATCTAACTGTTGCCTCTTGTTCGATTTATTCCGCGCACATGGGCGCGGTACTGCCTTTCGGTGGGACGATAATCTCGGAATGCTGTATCTGATGGAGGCCCTTCTGGGTGTGATTGTTTTCGCAGCTTGATTCGAGCCGTTAGACTAGTGTTCAAGGTCTGCTAGGATGACCTGAGTTGTGTGGCATAAAGAGAATAGATTCCGGCTAATGCGCACAAGAAATGGGATGGAATATCGTTGTTTGAGATGCATGAGGGGAATTTAGCAAAGGGAATTGGGACACGTTTGAGTTTCAGGAGAAGGTTACACATGCGCTGTTTCTGGAGTTTTATGTATGTTCCGTGTTCTGAATAAGTGGAATTGATCTCGAGGAGAATAACAGCAAGTTACATGTAGCTGCTTAGCTTTTGGTTGTCCCCTGGCCATGGAAGAAACAGCAGGAGGGTGTTCCCAGTGAGCGTTCATCTGTTGACGGTAACCATTCCTTTTGAAGCTTGTCCCACGTTAGTTTCACCTTGGTCGTCGGGATTTTCATTGCAGCGATTACCGTCGCACGTGTTCCCTGAGCACGTGCATGGGTGTGCACGTGGTTTTTCTCACCAACAAACAGGGCTGTTGTTACTTCCTGATAGGGCACGGTTGAAGAATTCGTGTTTCGAGTCTGTTTTGGCCTCGGGCTCATGATGTCGCCGTCCGGGTGTCCAGTGAAGCTCGCGTGGCATACGTTAGTATTCGGACACATTTGCGTCCCCAAAGAGGTATTCTGACTATCAGGAACGATTACCCTGGTTCAATTTCTGCTACCCACTTAGGTTCTTCTCATTGTGCAGAAAAGACAACGAAAAGTGAACACGGGGGGACCGACATCAGAAAATCATTTTTTTTTCTGCTACGACATGGCGGAGGTGGTTGGCGCTCGTTGAAACAACATTCACCCACAATTAGATAGTGAAGAGGGTGAACAATCAATTCGCCGCCAACCGGTCGGGTTCCAGTGTCTTCTGCCTAGCAATGAGGCTCGCCTAAGGGTACGTGTGTGTGCGGACCACCTTCACAAACGATTGTACAACCTTCCGAACGCCTGTTGACGACGACTGCCGGACACATTGAACCTTTTCACCTCGTTGATGATGGGTTGTGGCCACTGACGTTTTGGGCTGTCGATGTGTTTCTTGCTGGCTGGATGCGGCTTGCCACCAATCCTGTGGCGCATGTGTGGCGTGGTTGTTGATGGTTGCTCAATCAGTTTTTTTTTGAGATCGGTAGCGTGACATCCTTTATTTGCCCTACTGCCTGCCCTTTTGTCGCCGTGGCCTGCTCGAAAAGCACGAGATACCGCTCTGGTCATCCAATCAGGAGCACCTTCTCAGCTGCTTTGTGCCGGCTTGGTGTCGTGCCGTGGTTAGAGAGGGAGAGGTTGCTCACTGCTGGTCGGTGTTCTCCCAGGCGGTCAATGGACGCGTTCGTGCCCTTTGCTCCGTCTGTCGATTCTTCTTCAGATCCCTCTGGTTGTCCCCGGCACGTTCCATGTATCGTCACTTTCTGAACGAGGCGATGGTAAAGAGTTCTTGAAAAAACCATCGCCGTTAGGTATCAGCCCATGCCTATTTTATATTGCCCTATAGGATCAAGTACGATATATCTGTGGATGTCGACGCCATATTATTGCTGTTTCATCCACGACTAAAACCTGTAGACGATGGCCTTATGGAGATTCAGGTCAACCGGAGTTAATTTTCTAGAGCAAAACTGATCTATACACGTCTTCTAGCTTACGAGCAGCCTATGGCCTCTTGACTTCAAATTTGTTAGACCCCTTTGCCACACCGTCGTGGGTTGTGGGTGCGCATATGCTACGTCGCAACGGCTCATGAAAACGCACACAACACGACAAGCTATCGTACAACTGTGGCCCATAAACTAGATAGATTGTTTCTCGACAACATTGCGCCGCATGACACAAACTTGAAGTGTCAATCCAGCCACGCACCGATCCCCCCCCACCCAAACTATGCACACAAAGCTTGAGGAACAGCAAAAGCTGCCGTCAAGACATTCCGATCGGGTTAACTTCCTGCACTTCCTTCGCCCACAGCAGAACGGCAGGTTCATAAAACCTTGCCAATGTCAGTAACAGTTACTTTGTGTAGCGAAAATAAAGATTCCATATACATTGCCAACAAAAAGCCTACGTTCACACAGCTTTCGTTCCACCGGCAAGTTCTCCAAGCGTTTGACTCCACCGGCACGCAGTCGTCGACGCACGTCTCCTGACATTGCCCAGAAAGCCTCCGTGCCTCCGCTTGTGTGCCGGTGATCGTCTCACACAACCGCTCGACCGTGTGAATGAACACAGTGTCTCAACTAAATCATTTGAACACCCTCGCCAAAACAGCCGAGAGTATCCAAAGGTTTCTTAACGTGACGCGCGTTTGATTCCCTGGTCGGCGAAGAGTGGGTTGACGACGACGATCACCTCGCCGTCCTCATCGTCTTCGTCGCTCTGGTGTACATGGCCGTCCTGATCATCGTCTCCTTCGCCGCTCGGACCGTCCTCATCGTCTTCGTCGCTCGTGCCGTCCTGTCCCTCCGACGACGATCCCGAATGGAGACCCGTGTCGTTTTCGAGCTGCGCGATCGACGCGAGCGACTCGGAGTAGTTGAAGTCCAGGTCCCCCTGGAGGTCCATGTACGGGTCGAGGTCATCGAGCGAGCCCGGGGCCGCCTCTTCGCCCTGTCGCGGCCGCCCGTCTTGATCGAAAGGGTATTGGCCTTCTCCGCTTTTCCCGTCCTCGACGCTAAGGGCGAACCTTAACCCGTGCAGTGTTCCACGCGGGGTGTTTTCCTCGGACTCGATTCCGAGTTTACCGTCGGGCCGGAGGCCGAACACAGCCAACAAGTCAGAGGTTCTGCCGCCGAGAATCCCGAGCCCGTGCCTCTTGATATCCCCACCCGAAACCGCCGCCCTCCCGGCGGTCTTCGTTCCGCGGGTCGGTTGAGCCTTGGCCGGAAACGCTCCTGGAGGGAGCTTCTGCTGCTTCTGCTGCTGCTGCTGCGGGTTGGGGTTCGGAGGGGATGGCGGGAGTGAAGAGGGTGTGCCAAGGCCACTGCTGTTCTCGCCGGCCTTGTCCCCAGGCACGCCTTTGCCGAATGCGAAGGTATCTGACAATGATATCTTCAGGGGAGGTGGGACGGGAGCACGTGGTCCACAGGGAAAGGAGAAACCAACGGGCGTTCTAATGAAACGTGCAAATGACACGGCGTCGGCGGGCAAGCTGGGCGTTGTTCGTGAACACATTATTTCAGGCTAGGATTTACCGTCCCGGAAGGGCACCTTCGATTCTTCATTTTGCCGTAGGGGCCGCGGGAAGAGGGATGCAATCGACGTGCATTGGACGCGACTTCTGCTCGAAGGAGCACACGGGTTCGCTCTTGAACGCAGGCAAAGTCAGGCGACACCGTCAACATCATCACACTTTTCCGAGGTGGGGGGAAACAGCCAACGAGGACCAAAAAGCAATTGTTTGTGGGCCTACTCACGCGGTAGGTGAGCCCACCCCCTCCCATTCGTGCCATGACCTCCTGACGAGCCGTTTCGAAGATGAAGGCCGAGGAGGCCTTCGACGTCAGCATTTCGTCTCTGCAGCAGGAGGACAGAGGGATGGTCACGGGTGCTCCTTCGCGGATGTACCGGTCCAGAATCCTCAAGGTCGAGGCCTGCACGGAGCCAAGACAGGCAGGTTTATTTTGCTCAACCATCACCCGCGGTAACAGCGTGAAAAAACAGGTCGCTTGTTGCACAGGCGGGAGGAGAGCAGGGAGAGAGGGTCGACAAGAACTCGGTAGTCCAGCCGTTTGTCTCGCTTGTTGTCGATTTGTTCATGCGGAGATCGCTCGCTTGCAACCCTGCGGCAGCCGGCTGCAACCGCATCGTGAACGCCATGTACTCAAACGGGCGCTGACTAAGGTGGCTCGCAAAGGCCTACAAAAGTGCAAAGCGGCAACAATCCAGTACGTCGACTTAGTGATATGCATCTTCCTCCAGGAGCAGCATCGCTCTCCAGCAAGAAAATTCCGTTAGTAAAAGTCTCATCAAAACAAAGACTTTTGCGGAGTATGGCCGTTGTACTTCACCTGAAGCAAGAAGTAGTCTCGAACACATTCTCGGTCAAGCGAATCACTGAAAAACGATGTCATCGCCAAGAACTCCGGCATGTTCCGCCCTTCTGGGGAACTCGCGAAGGTTCTCACTTTCATCCTGTCCTGAGTTATATTTTGGAGATCTTTTGGCTGATGGACCCTGATTAACCCGAGCTCTCCGCTGCTTTGGAAGGATGGGCAACCCGAAACAGGGGCCGAGACAAGTCGACAGAAAGACAGACAGAGAGAGACAGGCGGGGATGCAAGATAGATAGACAGACAGACAGACATCACAGACAGAGAGGGACGGTGGGGACTGAGGCTGTGTGGCGGGGGAGGGTGCGGCCGGGTGATCGTCCCCTTTTGGTCCATGGGCGATCAACACTCGACAGGCGAAAAATCGACATCATCGACGGCACTTCTCATAAGCCACCAACTGTTTCCCTCGCTTAGGTTTGCAATCTTCCCTGACTCCTCGCAAAATCAAACACCACAACAACTTCGAAATTACTTGCATACTAACCACATGGATAGAAGAAAAATCGTTTCCAAAGGTACTGTATGGGACGATTGTTCGAAGTCTGCTGCTCCGTGCGCCTTCGACTTTCAATCTAGACTTAACAACCGTCACGTTTCGAAGCAACCTCTACACACTGAATTCGTGTCGTTGCGTAATCACCTCGCCACCAGTTCGTGATCGCGAGCTAAAATGAAGGACGTGACAGCCCCCCACAGAGGAGGGGCGACAATCGCCACAGAGGTGAGCGACGAGGCTGCAAGCATCGCCCTCCGACGTTCATCCCTTTCCATTTCCAGGCCCGCGTGGAGAACGGGCAGTCCGAGGGCGGCCGCAAGGACAACGACGGTCGTCAACACGGCCGCGCTGCACTCCTCCGGTGCCTTAGGAAGTGATGGACCGTCCACATGGGTTAGTCGGTGAGGAGAATATATTCAGGGCATCATGAGCAGTGTTTCGCAGAATGTAGGGGGAGGGACACGCGTCGTTCCATGCGAGGTAGCCGAGCTTTCTCGTGAAGCGGATCGGACGGGGAGTGAGCGCACAGTTGGTCATTGGCACATCGATAAACCATATTTCCGAAAAGCTTGAGGACGCAGCTACAGAATGAAAAAACATTGACCGCGGCGATGTCGTCAAATGCGTATGACCGTGTTCGTGTGCCTTCCGCCATACTACGAGCTGTTCATCGTGCAACATCCAAGTGCGAGATGAGTGGCGAGGCCAAACAGGTGGACCTCCCCCGTAGGTGAGAATGCTGGCACAAACACTTGCGCTCGAATACGTCGATCACCTGAAACCGTACTGCCTGCAGCCGGCACGTCAGGGCGGCGGTAGCGGCGGCGAGAAGTGCCATGAACCCGACCACGATGGCCTCCGGCATTTCGGAGTCCCGTTCGCACTCATTCGTTTCTTCGTCGAACACCAATGCGTCCGCGCCCGAGTTGAGGGCTGCTGGTGTCAAGACGAAAGGCATGATCGTGATGCCAAGCTGAAGCGGGACTGGCCACATGAAGCCGTTGTGCCAGAGGAGAACGCTGTGGCTCCTGTACACCCGGAGGAACGCGCACGCAAACATCCCCCCGGCCCCCAACCACAGCATCCACGTCTCCGTGGCACATCCAACTGGGCGTTTCGATTCTTCTGTCGGTGGCCCTAACCACCCGTATCTCATTGCCACCGCCGGAATGGTAACCATACCCTTATCAATCACGAGGTAGCGGCGAGAAGGCGGAAATAGGGAGCCTTAGGTAAAGAATCTCCACATCGGGAAGGACGGGTCTCTGCAGTAACGTCCAAACTGAATATGAGGGGACGTCTCCAATGGGCACGTGGATATTGGATCGATTGAGGAAAAGACACGCTCATCCACTTCTTCTCCCCCCGCCCCGACAGTACCTTCACTGCGCTCGTACGGGTGTGTCTTTATACTAGGGGCCTTCCGTTTCGCTCACAAGCGTTTTCGGGGAGAGACGCCGTGCCTCAAAGTCCTTGTCTAGACTCTCTCAGAGGATTTCCTCAATTTGCTTGCTTTCTAATCCGCACAGGAGGTTCAGACAAAATCCAGTGATCAGGTCGTGCTGCGAAGGGGATTTCAGTTACAAACGACACTGCCTACACAGTAGAATATAACAACAAAATTCAGTAGTACTGTAGTCCGTGCCCTTCTTCGATCTGGTCGAGTCGGTCGCATATACATACATGTGGTCGCGCTGCCCTCCTCCGGCCAGCAACGGCAGAGGCATTCGTCTGTCGGGTCTGCTTGTAACACTTACCTATTGAACGAGGATTACGTTACGACACAGATCACCTCGGCCAGGTAGACGCTATAACTGTACGGTACAGTGTGAGGTCCAAATGTGGTTTTGGGAGGGCGGGGGCAGCTCAAGGCAATGCTCTGATCTACTGCTGCAGCCGGCGTGGCTTTCTAGTTTACACGGAAATTGTTTTGGAGAAAAAATCAATGGTATGTACGTAGTCTAGAAATACTACTTATAGTAGACTATGTACTATAGAGTAGCCCCCCATCACCGACTAAGGTAAAAGGGGGTGATAGATAAGCTTAGGCTAACGGGGAAGCCTTCTCAATAGGCTGTCTGTCATGTGTGCAAGGTCGTCCCTGGTAACCGTGTTACCTTTGCTCTGTAGTCTAAGCGCTGGGTAGCTTTGTAAATATGTTGGCACGAGTGACGCTTGCATCATGATCATCAGATATGGGTGCGAATCACCACGAAATAACGATCACACACGAATGAATACGAACCGACCTGCTGGAGAGGTTGTGTTAGAAAACCTTTTGGGGCCTGAGATATAGACCACACGAGCAGCCCGAACATTTCAAGATATGCATGTGGAAGGCATACATGCATGTTCAAGCCATACTCACAGCTAGCGCGGAGCAAACGACGAGTGCGGGGACCTTGGTGTGGTATGCCGGCCAATGCCGATTCACCACGAAATGGAGCGCGATGATCGCCAGAGACACCTCTGCTACGGTCGACACTCCGACGACAGCGAGGTCTGGCGAGTCTGCCCACACCATCGCTGTTGCACGAGGTGGGCACTGCTCTGCGTCTCTGTTTGGCGGGACCCGTTGCGCTGCTCGTCCTTCGTCGCAGATCGAGTGCGGCACAGCGCCGCTTGAGCAAATGTGCACCTCCCAGAAAACAATTCTCGTGTTCATGTGTTGATGCACCTCTCCGAAGGGTCACATGACTTGAGGGACCTTCTCTGAAACTGCCATGAAGTGGCGTCAAGCCTTTCAGGGAAACAACACTCACATCTTCAAAACCACACGGAATTAATATGGTGCGCATTCGATAACATTCTGTGCAAACCCACTTTCAACAGGCTCCGATGTCTTGCGAGGTAGACTACAGTTAGTTGTACACGTCCCAGTGATACGCGAACGTGTCTCCATACCTTCCTCAAGGAAACGTTTTAGAAGCGTCAGACGAGACAACGATGCGAGGGGCATTCCGTGGACTGAATGCAGCCCGTTGCTTCCTTCGCCGTACGGTGCGGAAAATTAGCCGCGGTAGGGGCTGAAAGGTAAACTACGCGGGGTGCAGCAATCCCGTGTTGGGCGTCTGTTGGGGCAGTGGGTAGTCGGCCGTGTTAGGCCGAGAGAGAGAGGAAGAGATTGAGATTGCGTTGGCGTTGGAGAAAGCGTTGGAGAAGGAAACTTGATTGGAGAGAGACGGCGGTAGCGGTGGAGAGAGCGAAAGCAGTGCGCTAGATGCGCGACCCTTCAACACCGCAACCAAGGCCAAAAGGGTCCCCGTATCTGCATCGGTGGTACCCATCAACATACGAAATTCTCAACACGTACCCCCGAGGATCCTCACGTCTAGAGACTGCTGCGACTATATCTTACAGGGGCGATCTGCAAGCTCAATTCTGCAAGTCTAAAAATTTATCGCTTGGCTCAACGTAGGGAGGAGCGCACGTTTCGGCTCGAAAGCACAGGAACGCGGTGTATGTCGAACTGGTAGCCTCGGTTAGATGTACAGTAATTTGCTCTTCTGTGAAATGGATGGCGTTCATCGCGCTTCCTTTGGCCATCGCATCAGTACCAACGCAGGTAGAGTCATTTTGGTATCTCGACCGACCCTTTTGGGTCGAGGGCAAAGGCATGTGCCCTACTTACAGCGTTTCACATATCTATATGGCCCTGCAAAAGCTTTGTTTGTGACTGCGAATGAATGAATGAATTTCGTCCCAACAAAACGGCACGCCCTGCTGTTTTACGCCAAGCCTCAACAATTGCACGTAATACCGCGAATGACGTCTCAATGCCAACGCCTCGCCGTTCTGGAACCTGATGGTTTACCCGCACGCAGACCAGAAATTTCTACTCTGGAATGAAGATGCTTGATTGATGTGAAAATGACCCATATTTGTTTCTCACGTCCAAGTAATCTCTCGTCATTCAGAGTAAACACCTACCTCAGAGTCTTGCCTTTCAGTTGCTAGCTAATTGCAAAGGCACTCAAAGGTTCGACGCGTAGGAACAACTCGTCCCCTCGCGAGTACAGATGTCCGATCCGGGGTAACACGTTTCATTCTGCAGTATTTGGCTTGATTCTGATGAAGGAAGCACGCGGCAGTTCCTTCCAAAGTCCACTATCATCGAACTAATCCTTGCTAGTCACGAAACCTAATGAACACACACCGACCATACTCGTCGATTAGAGCTCACCATCTACCCTACCTAGCTGGAGATGGTGTTTCTCCGAGAAACCAACGGAAGTGTGTGGTTTTGTGACGATAGCGGCGCGCTGACCCGTGACTTGTGAAACGTCTCAGACAGCCGTCCACCGCCGTCGAGGAGTGAACTCCTTTTGGGTGCTGATGCCGGCAGCGTCGTTCCCCATGCTTCCAACGAAGCAGTGGAATTTGGTCAGCTTTTGCACCGGCCCGGGTCAATCGTGTGTTGATGCAACCTTTGACCCTCGTCTTTGCATTCTTGCAAGACCCCACAAGGACGAAACGACAAAATGCAGCCCTCGGCACAGACGGAGACTCACCGTCATGACCGAATCTCAGGGCATCACGAACAGTAACTTTTTCTCAGCGCCACGATGACGGAATATTCAGGACGGCAATGCATCGATCGCAAAAGATGAGGATTCCCGTGCGCAATTAATTCGACAGCGTGTCCGAAAGACGTGTGATATCATCTTCTGCTAGTGGCCGAAAGTGAACTACTCACACTGCAGCATCCCAACCATCGAGAACGCCACATCACACTTGGGGTTCTGTTGACTTCGGCATAGGCACACCCTCTGGACTAACAAGCTTCACAACCACTGACACCCTCCACTGTTTGGTTCCTGGTGAATCTAGCCTAGCGCTTGTCTCGGTGACGGCTTTCGTACAGGGTACTATCCCCTTCGCGCGGTTAAGTTCGTCAGGCTACATGTTTTCGCAAAGGGGAAGGGCATTTCACGCGAAACTTCACACAGTCTTACACTTACAAACGAAAACTTACAAGTTCTTAGCGCCAAAATGCACGGGGCAGTCACCCTCTGTACACCATGTACTTCCTCTGTATCATAAGTTAGGGTACCTAAATGCAATAGATTGTCTGGGTGCAACCGTGTTAGTGATGGTAGCATAGTCGGGTTTGTACGAAAGATATAACAAAGACGAAGCGATAGAAAAAAAGAAAAAAAAAAACGAAGATCTATTTCTGTACCTAATATTGGTCAAAATATACCCTATTTTGGCCTGTTTTGGGAATATTTTTGGGAAAATATTTTGAGATTTTTTTTGAGGATTCTCGACAAATTTCTCAAAACCATCTAATATTAGTACCCTACCGGCCCACTACTCACTCTAGCGATGGAATCGCCCCCCAGCACACCACCTCGCAAAAGGGGCACCGAATTATCGGTTGGTAGGCGCTATGCCATGGCGGTAGGAATTGTCGACTTTCTCTATTTTTTCCCCGCCACCAACTAACCCTTCTTTTTGTCCCGCAAGTGTCTTGATTTTAGTGTGCCCCCCCCAAGTGTCTTGGTTTTAGTGTGGTTCACTACTATACTGCTTTTAGTATAGGGGGCGCGACATGGATCGTTGAGTAGAGGGGGGGGTTGGATGAGGGCCCTACTGTTGCTTGCTTTGCCCCGCAAGTGTCTTGTTTTTAGTGTGGTCACCCCAAGTGTCTTGTATTCAGTGTGGGGCCACTATTATGTTGTTTTTAGTACGGGGGACGCATCATGGATCGTTGAGTAGAGGGGGGGCTAGGTCTAGGGTCAGGGATAATTCTTGGTATTTTTACCTTGTTTTTGTCATTGCCCCGCCCCCCCCGCCTGGTCGGAGGGGGCAGGATACATGCAAAATACGGCCTTTTTCAGGCCGACTGGTTTTTTCTCGGCCGCTCATGCACGCGGGGTGGCGCATGCATAAAAATAAAAATAAATGTTTCTTGCTAAAAAAACTCCGAAGATTTCAACAAAAAAATCGGCAAACAGATCGGACACGGTTAAGGGCCCGTACAAATTTAGGTACCCTAACTTATGATACAGAGGAAGTACAAACGCAGACAGAAGTCACGAAGGCAAAACAAAGGGTGACGTCCGCGGGAAAGACCCCGCAGTACGCGCAACAGCACACAAAGTGAAACACGTAACACAGGGTCCTAAGAGTTCTCCCACTGACACACGGACCGGACATGAGCTGTTCGTGCCCGTCGTCTACTTGAGACTTAGCCTTGCCGCGGCACTCCGGATTCTCGCGGCCTTGTCAAAGCGGCTCAAAAAGATGACACGCAGCGCGCCCTACATGCGCATCACCATCACGGAATAACGAAGCGCCGACCCCTACACAAAATGCCTCAGGAAAACCTACGCGGGTGCCCTACACAATGCGTACTACGCTGACGTCTCCACCCTTTTTGGAGAGTCTGTGGCCTTCTTTCGGCTCCAAGATGCAGCAACCTTTTCGAAAAGGTGGTACCTCGACCCCTTCAGACGAAATACCCTCAGAATGGGTGGAGGGCCCCCCCGTGACTGGTGGTCACACGCCATTCCAGTGTTTTTCCTTGGAGACAGACGTACACCAGTACCTTCTCGCTTGCTCTGTCGATTCGCCACCCATTCACCGTATGTACAAGGTCAACAGAAAGAGAGTTGCAAGTACGGTCTAACGCTGCTATGTGCAACTCCTCGACACACATGGCCATGACCGAAGCAGCTTACGCAACCAATCGGCTCAGCGTCCTTGTGGAAACCCACTACCACTCAACCACAGACATACGGCAAATGGCGGAACTTCCAGCGCCATACGCTTACTGCTGGCGCCCCCAGATATGGGCGCTGTCCCTCCGGCATGCATACAAACCCCAAGTTTCTGTTGGAGAAAACACGAAGAATGAATCCTGCACGTTCTTGACGACGTGGTATCCCACGTCAGAGTCGCGTGATATCACGACCGAAAAACCTGACCTTCAACCAGTCCACGGCAACGTTGATGCGGTTGCGCGGGCTAACCTGCGGGGGGGTGTACGCGCCGATAGTTCGCGAGGAGGTATGTATCATGGGGGCGCGGGGGTGGGTGGGGGGGGGGGGGG